>JAWPHD010011145.1:0-86592 GCA_037043455.1 Cyrtodaria siliqua
ATATTCGAAACAACAACAATACTACTCGTTGCAAAAAAACTTACACAGGGGATGTTTGTTTGTTTTCAGGTCTCACACCTCTATTATCTCCCCTGAAAGCTCACGGACCTAGAGACAAAAGGAAAACAGAAAATGATTCTATTTTTTTCTCAATTTTCGGCAATTGTTAATTTAAAAAATAGGTTTTTCTTTGCTTTAGCATACGAATCTAGGACAAATGCCCCCCCGGACATCTGCCCCCCTGCTCATTTTTGTATAGGTGGACGAATGCCCCCTCACGTTTTTGCAAGGGTGGACAAATGCCCCCCTGAACTTTTTACAAGGTGGACATTAGCCCCCCTGATATTTTTGCAAGGGTGGACAAATGCAAATACAAAGTTGATTTTCACTGCGATACTGTCATACTAGCACACTTGAACAGTTTTAGTTGAGTCTGATACACTGTCCCATGGTGTACAGGAAATCTGCGAGTGACTTCTGTTCACTGACAAACTATTAAAATTCCTCTTAAATTTACTTAAATTTGAAAGAATTATGAAAATAACATTTTGCAAAAGACAGAGCTTGTTTTCTTAAGAGTTGTCCCTATACAAAAATGAGTAGGGGGGCATTTGTCCGGGGGGGGGGGGGGGTGGGGGGGGGGGGGGGGGCATTTGTCCGGGGGGGGGGGGGGGCATTTGTCCACCCTTGCAAAAATATCAGGGGGGCTAATGTCCACCTTGTAAAAAGTTCAGGGGGGCATTTGCCCACCCTTGCAAAAACGTGAGGGGGCATTCGTCCACCTATACAAAAATGAGCAGGGGGGCAGATGTCCGGGGGGGCATTTGTCCGTATACCTTAGCATACATCTGCAGTGTAAAAGACAGATGATACAGAAAATCCCATGTTGATTCAGGTTTCATTCAAATTTCAGAATTGTTTGACCGAAGCACCGCATATTCAGCTAGATAGTGTATGAATTTTGTATTTTCCATAAGGTTCACAAAACATGAGCGAGAAAAAAAAAAAACTGGCTAACTTATGTATTTTATTGTTTTAAATTACTGGTCTTGGCTATACTGAAGATATTAAACCAACAACAATGTCTGCTTCCCCGCTTTGAAGCTCAGATGTTGCAAAAGGCTGTACAGTAACCCTATGGGCAAATTAATTGAGGTGTGAGACCTGAATGGTGTTTTACGTCATTTTTAGCAAATGTTAGGTTAGGCCATATATAACGGCGGATATCTTTGTGGTAGAAGCAGACCACGCCATTCCCCCCCGGGTAAAACCAGTACAGTATACCTGCTGCCATCCGTAAGAATCGACACCTGCTGACTTGACAAGTCCAGCTCCTAGTGGGATTCAAACCCGCAGCGGTGAGAGGCGAGAAAGTTTTAGACGCATCTGTCTTTACTATCCCGGTCAAGCAGGCGGTCAGAAATCGAAATTACTACTAATACATAATATAAGCTTTTAGAGGATGATTAAAATATGCAGATTGTAAAAAAAAAAATCGTGTTAGATCTTTTTAGAATGAAACAATTGTCTTTTATGTTTTTAAACTGGTTGGTTGGCAATTTGTATAATGCCCAATTTACACGTCGCTAATGTCGCTAAAGACTCGTAAAATCCACAAGAAGTACGAGTATGAATTTTGCATATTCATAACGCGCGTCGCAGAGACGTTGTAATTAACAGGTCCACTTATGGGAAATACACAGGATGTATGCGTCCCATTGTTCTTCCTTATGTTCTGTTAATGCATTGATAAATAAATTCAAATAGTATTGCTTGTCAAGGCTAAATTATGAGATAAATGACAACTCGTTTTTATATTTTTTTAAAAAAACACACATAAAAAACAATTGCTAAATTATGGGACAAATGGCAACTCGTTGTCATTTACAAAAAACCCAGAAACAACAACACTTCTGACATTGACATCATAGTGAATATAATGTGTTATTAGGGAGGTCTGTTCGAATTTAAACTGAAACTTGGAACGCAATTTGTAATTAAACGAACCCTCTTAACAAAAATAAAGATTACAAATTCGAAGGGGGAACGGACACAATTTAAAACAGTCGAAACAGCCTAACATGTGCTAAAATGACGTAAAACACGATTAAATTTATGGATGTTTAAAATAATTGAGACAACTCAAACTATCATCAAAGCAAATACTCTGCGTTAAGTCCCCTTTGAATCAGTGGTTCAGAGCTATTCAGAAAAAGACTGATACAGTCCACCACGTTATATAAGCTTTTCTTTTCCACAGTTACCACTGATAAGCCAGAGCATTCATAATATGCTTATTTTTGGGATAGATCATGTTTAGAGCTAGATATGAAACTGATGCACATTTGATATGAGACTGATGCACATTTGATTTGAGACTGATGCACATTTGATATGAAACTGATGCACATTTGATACGAGAATGATGCACATTTGATATGAGACTGATGCACTTTTGATTTATTTGATATGAGACTGATGCATATTTGATACGAGAATGATGCACATTTGATATGAGACTGATGCACATTTGATATATTTGATATGAGACTGATGCACATTTAATACGAGAATGATGCACATTTGATATGAGAATGATGCACATTTGATATGAGACTGATGCACTTTTGATTTATTTGATATGAGACTGATGCATATTTGATACGAGAATGATGCACATTTGATTTGAGACTGATGTACATTTGATATGAGACTGATGCACATTTGATATATTTGATATGAGACTGATGCACATTTGATATGAGACTGAAGAACATTTGATATGATACTGATGCACTTTTGATTTATTTGATATGAAACTGATGCACATTTGATATGAGACTGATGCACATTTGATATATTTGATATGAGACTGATGCACATTTGATATGAGACTGAAGACATTTGATATGAGACTGATGCACATTTGATATATTTGATATGAGACTGATGCACATTTGATTTGAGATTGATGCACATTTGATATGAGATTGATGCACATTAGATATGAGACTGATGCACATTTGATATGAGACTGATGCACATTTGATATATTTGATATGAGACGGATGCACATTTCATATATTTGATATGAGACTGATGCACATTTGATTTGAGATTGATGCACATTTGATATGAGACTGATGCACATTTGACATATTTGATATGAGACTGATGCATATTTGATATGAGACTGATGCACATTTGATATGAAACTGATGCACATTTGATATGAGACTGATGCACATTTGATATATTTGATATGAGACTGATGCGCATTTGATTGAGATTGATGCACATTTGATATGAGACTGATGCACATTTGATATGAGACTGATGCACATTTGATTTGATATGACACTAATGCATATTTGATATATTTGATATGAGACTGATGCACATTTGATTTGAGATTGATGCACATTTGATATGAGACTGATGCACATTTGATTTGAGATTGATGCACATTTGATATGAGACTGATGCACATTTGATATATTTGATATGAGATTGATGCACATTTGATATGAGATTGATGCACATTAGATATGAGACTGATGCACATTTGATATGAGACTGATGCACATTTGATATATTTGATATGAGACTGATGCACATTTGATATGAGACTGATGAACATTTGATATGAGACTGATGCACATTTGATTTGAGACTGATGCACATTTGATATGAGACTGATGAACATTTGATTTGAGACTGATGCACATTTGATATGAGACTGATGCACATTTGATATATTTGATATGAGACTGATGCACATTTGATATGAGACTGATGAACATTTGATATGAGACTGATGCACATTTGATTTGAGACTGATGCACATTTGATATGAGACTGATGAACATTTGATTTGAGACTGATGCACATTTGATATGAGACTGATGCACATTTGATTTGAAATTGATCCACATTACTTAAACAATATGCGACTCAACGTTATTTTTTAAAAGAAATACTGAATTATAATAATATATATGATTTCCATATATCTATACTATATTTGACAAGATTAGATATGCGAATTTGTGAACTTAAGATTGTTAAAATAAAAAAAAATGTTTTTTTTCAATATGTTACTAGGTGTTTGCCAATTTGTGTAATTGTATTAAATAGTGGCGTGTCACTACTAAAGACTCGTAGAATCCACAAGAAACTTTGCATATTCGTAACGCGTGTCATAGCGACGTAAATAACGTAACTTACTGTTTCAATACTCGTGTAACAATATCCTCATACTAGTATCATGGACTCTGCAAATTACAACCGCGTGCCACTACGGACGCTAACAAAACAACAAGAAGCACGAGTTAGAATATGCATATTCGTCACGAGTGTCACAGAGACGTTGTAATTAACAGGTCCACTTATGAGAAATACACAGAATGTAAGCGTCACATTGCGCTTCTGTATTTTTTGCTGTTATTCATTAAAAAACAAAAAGAAAAATAGTTTTCAAACAACATTACAAAAAAGCTACCATTGACACGGTGACATTTATGTTTTACTTTCTTTTATAGAAGTATATCCATATAAAACGCACACAGGAATGCATTACAAAAGCGCACTTTAAAATAAAGTATTGCAAAGCAGGGCTGTATATTTTAATTTTTGTCCCAGTGCAAAGTAAGGATTTATAAAAAAGTAACTTTTACTTTTTTTATAAATCCTTGCGCAAAATCTGTCAGTTATTTCGACGCAATTGTAATGTAAGTTACGAAATGCGTCTCCTTTCAGTCATCCACCGCTTAGAACTTCTCGGAAGTAAGTCGACATCGGGGTGTGCGTTTGGGGTTGGTGTTATGTCAGGATTGTCCGTGTTCTTTGTTTGGTTTTCATTCTTTATTCTAAACAGGGACCAGTCTGAGAGACAGCCATATCCTCCGCCCCAGTGTTTTTTCCTATGTAACTGTAGAACCAATGCTGGGGTGCTAGGAAGTTTTATCAGTGCACATAAAGCAGAAAGTAAAATGAACAAAACATATAAGTACATGTATAACACTACAAAAGGCATAAACTCTAATTTCAATCTGATGGAGTTATTGTTACTATACTTCCTCTCATTGCCCCCTATCTTTGTGTGAAGTTTCATTCCAGTCCCATTAGTAGTTTTTAAGCTATGCACCCAACAAGAATAACAAGTATAAAATAACAATTGGCAATAACTCTAATTTAAACAAGATGCTCAAGTATTTGTCCCCTACCGAGCATTTTTTCAGTAACAATGACCTTGACCATAAATGCAATCCCATACTTACTTTTCTTATAAGCCACATACACACCAAGTTTCAGGCCAATATCTGAGTGGAAATAATTGTTCTATTTTTAGTAACAGTGACCTTCACCTTGACCATAGTGAACCCAAATGCAATCCCAAGCTTCCTTTTCATATAAACTACCTACCCATAAAGTTTAATTTCAATAACTAAAGTTAATGAGGGGAAACAAGTTTTCTATTTTTAGTAACAGTAACATTGACCTTGAACACTGTGGCCTCAAATGCAATCCCAAACTTACATTCCGTATAAGTTACCTACATACCAAGTTGCAGGCCAATATCTCATTCGTAACTAATGTTATTGAGCAGAAACCATTTTTCTATTTTTAGAAACAGTGACCTTGCTCTCCGTCATACCACTCTCCCCAACTACTAAAAAAGACAATATGCCAACCAACAAGAAGACTATTCATTACAAAAAAAACTTACACAGGGATGTTTGTGTGTTTGAATGGTGTTTAACGTCATGTTTAGCACACGTTAGGCCATATATGACGGTCTATATTTTTGTGGTACAGGCAGACCTCCACATTTCCCCACGGGAAGAACCAGTACAGTATACCTGTCGCCATCCATAATAATCGACACCTGCTCACTTGACAAGCCGAGCTCCTAGTGGGATTCAAACCCGCAGCGGTGAGAGGCGAGCAAGTTTTAGACGCAGTGTCTTTACTATCCCGGTCACGGAAGCGCTGAGAAAATACAGATTACTATTATTACATCTTATAATTATGCTTTAGAGAAAAATATGAAGATTATAAAATATCTGATTTGAATAAAACAGTTTTCTCTGCATGTCTTTTTTTAACTGGTTGGTCGTGTAATTTGTGTAATTCGCATTTAACATCCGTGTGTCACTACGGTCGCCAAAGACTCGTACAATCCGCAAGAAGCACGAGTATGAATCTGTATATTGTAACGCGTGTCACAGAGACAGTTACAATTAACAGGTCCACTCATGGGAAATACACAGAATGTAAGCTTCACAATGTACTTCCTTATGTTCTGTTATTCTTGTCAAGTCTACATTATGAAGCAAATGACAACTCGTTTTTATTATAACCACCCCCCCCCCCCCCCCCCCCCCCCCCCCCCCCCCCCCACCCAAATTAACATTGTTCTTCCTGATTTTCTGTTATTAATTTATAAATAGATTAAAAAGTATTGCTTGTCAATGCAAACTAAGAAAACAAATGACAACTCGTTTTTATAAATACCACCCCACCCTACCACCCCACCCCGCAAAAAAAAGAAAAGATACGAACAAGAAAACGTCTGCCACTGACACCATATTGATAATTTAATGTTTTAAGGAGCTCTGTTCACATTTAAACATATACTTTAAACTCACTTTGAAATATAGTATTACAGATTCGAAGTTGGGGACGGACAAACAAAATCGACCGTCATATATAATTATAGCCTAACATGTGCTAAAACACCATTGGAATTGTTGATGTTTATAATAACTGAGGCAACTCAAACTATCATCAAAGGCAATACTCTGCATTAAGTCCCCCTTTGAATCAGAGTTTCGGAGCTATTCAGAAAAGGACGTCAATACAGTCCACAATATTATATCAGCTTTTCAAATTCCACACCATCCCCACCCCCACCCCAACCCCGATGTTGACCCCGACGAACCCCGAACTGACTCTGAATGTTGAATGCCGAACTGGGTTCGAATGTTGAATACCGAACTGAGTTTGAATGTCGAACCCCGAACCCCGAGCCAACTTCACACACATTAATAAAATTTGTTTCATGATTGCATGATATTTGGAAACATGAATTTAATTAATTCAAAGGTATTTTCAGATTTATTGCAATATTCAATATAATTGTGTATATTATTTTTTAAGGTTATGGAGGATGGCTTCGAGCTTCTTTAGAACTATGACGATGCGAAAAAAAATTCCTAAAAATAACAAGCTATGCATTAAATGAATAAAATGAGTTGAACGTCCCGTCAACACATCATATTATGTTATAGTTGGACAGTAACCTCAGAGGGAAATGAGATGTAGTAGTTTCCCATCAGAGCGAAACCACTCTGGGCAGAGGTTAATCCACTGAAAACCTTACTCACTAAACTACCGAGGTCACTGTAGGCAGTACTAGTAGGCAATATTAATGGGAAGTAAGCAAATAGCAAAATGAAATATGGGAATTAGCAGCTTTGCATTTATTGAATTTAACTGAATTGAAGACTTTATTTTAAGAGGGTAGCCCAGTTTGTAAAAATACTAATCTTCCCATAGGCACTCTTTACAAAGCAACATAGTAAACAAAAACATATATACACGTTTATAGCAACACAAAGATATTGACAATGGAAACAAAAGTGTTCACAAAAAAACAAAAATCTATTTTGTGATTCAATAACAATTTTAACAAAAACAATTTCAGTTATATTCACTTTATATAATTGATTGAAAAATATTTAACTGTCATGCAAGATTTTATATGCTCTGTGATTTCGTTCGAAAAGTTACTGGCCCAGAGTATGTACGTAAAGTTAATATCACAATGAGATCGTAAAGTGTGTGACCGTATGTTATGTAACTCAAACATATGAAACATATAGTGTGTGTTTAGCTTAGGCTACTTTTAGACAATCCGAGGGCTGAAACTTCATCAATTTAAACGATCAAATAAATAACTCGATGCTGCTCAAAGAAGCGCAAAATGTGCCATTCCAAAAACTGAATCAGCTGAAATTAATTATTTCAATCACTAATCATTCATTTCCATTCCCATGGTTTGAAGTATATTACACAGACCACGAGTCCATTGTCACCTCAGGGGCATAAAGCGGTACTTTTGAAAGTTTTATGGCGATTTCTTACAAGTTTCTTGAGATGACGTTAAAATCTTTCTGGATAACATCAAATACACATTTACCGTTTTTACCTCGCCGACAATTTAGATAGCATCTAAACCCCGTGCCCAAAGCTCGGAGACCATGAAAAAAAACCTAAAAGTTGATGACTATTTCTGTGATTAATGCATATGTTATATATCCCTATATTTAGAATATACCTAAAATATTAATCAAGATTGTTTAATTACCTCCCGGGTTAATAAGGTGCTTAGATGCGCAAAACGCTATAATTGATCTGTAGTAACGATAAGCAAATATCGATTATCAATGTGACTTTCATGGACATATTTATGTTCTTGAGCAACTAAATTCTTACGGTGTGCTATATTTTCTACTTTCCTTATTTTCCTTTTTTTGTAAATACTTTGTCTTGTCTCCCCACTACTTAAACCATATGCGACTGAACGTTATTTTTTTTAAAGATTTACTGAATTATAATAATATATATGATTTCCACATATCAGAGGAGTAATAAGAGACTTATTACTTCACTGCATATATCTATACTATATTTGACAAGATTAGATATGCGAATTTGTGAACTTAAGATTGTTAAAATAAAACAAAAAAATATTTTTCGATACGTTTACTAGGAGTTTGCCAATTTGTGTAATGTCGTTAAATATTGGCGTCACTACTGAATCCACAAGAAACTGCATATTCGGAACGCGTGTCATTGCGACGTAAAGAACGTAGCTTACAACTGTTTAAATACTTCTATAACAATATCATTATACTGGTATCGTATACTCTGCAAATTACAACCCCGTGCCACTACGGACGCTAACAAAACAACAAGAAGCACGAGTTACAATTTGTATATTCGTCACGCGTGTCACAGAGACGTTGTAATTAACAGGTCCACTCATGGGAAATACACAGGATGTAAGCGTCACATTGCGCTTCTGTATTTTTTGCTGTTAGGAAAAAAAACAAAAAAACAAAAAAAAAACTAGTTTTCAAACAATAACACAAAAAAGCTATCATTGGCACGGTGACATTTATGTTAAAATACTTTCTTTTGTAGAAGTATATGCATATAAAACACACAGCAATGCATTATGAAAGCGCACTTTAAAATAAAGTATTGTAAACCTGGGTCCATATTCATGAAGCATCTTAGCAATATCATAACTTAAGTCACAGACCTAATAACCTAAGTCTGTGCTTAAGTCAAATTTTATAAAACATTTAAAGACATTTTTTTTTTTATCGATTTAAGACATTTTCTTAATACTGTTAATAAGGTTATGGATAAATAAAACCTACAGATAAATATTTAACTTCAAGTAGGTGGTGTGTATAGTATCTCTGAGAGGTTAATAAGGATATATAAAAATATATGTAAATCTTGACTTAAGTTGCTTTATGAATACGGGCCCAGGGCTGTATATTTCAATTTTTGTCCCAGTGCAAAGCAAGGATTATAAAAAAAGTAACTTTCACTTTTTCTTTATAAATCCTTGCGCAAAATCTGTTAGCTATTTCGACGTAGTTGTAATGTAAGTTAAGAAGTATGTCAAATAAACAAAATAATATTACAAAGTGCGTCTCCTTGCAGTGAACAGCGGCTTAGAACGACATGTGTTCTTTGTTTGGTTTTCATTCCTTATTCTAAACAACAACCAATCTGAGAGACAGCCATATCCACCGCCGCGGTGTTTTTTCCTGCGTAGCTGTAGAACCCATGCTTGGGCGCTAGGAAGTTTTATCAGTGCACATAAAGCAGAAAGTAAAACGAACAAAAATATAAGTATAACACTACAAAAGGTAGTAACTCTAATTTCAGTATGACAGAGTTATTGTTACTGCACTTCTTATCTGTGTGTGAAGTTTCATTCCAGTCCCATTAGTAGTGTTTTAAGCTATGCACCCGACAAGAATAACAAGTATACCATAACAAAGGGCAATAACCCTAATTTAAACAAGATGCTCAAGTATTGTAGAGCAATACATGTCCCCTGCCGGGCCTTTATGTCAGTAACAGTGACCTTGAACATAAATGCAATCCCAAACTTGCTTTTCTTATAAGCCACCTACACACCAAGTTTCAGGCCAATATCTCATTCCTAAGTAAAGTTATTTTAGCGGAAATAATTGTTCTATTTTTAGTAACAGTGACCCTCACCTTGACCCTAGTGACCCCAAATGCAATCCCAAGCTTGCTTTTCATATAAACTACCTACCCATAAAGTTTAATTCCAGTAACTAAAGTTAATGAGGGGAAAGACATTTTTTTATTTTTAATAACAGTAACCTTGACCTTGAACCCTGTGGCCTCAAATGCAATCCCTACATTCCATATAAGCTACCTACATACCAAGTTTCAGGCCAATATCTCATTCCTAACTAATGTTATTGAGCAGAAACCATTTTTCTATTTCACGTTCAGTAACAATGACCTCGACCTCGACCTTGACCAGTGACCCTCCAAATGCAATCCCAAGCTCCCTGTTCATATACTAGTAGGCTATGTACCCATAAAGTTTTATTCCGATATCTCATTTCTATCTAAAGTTATTGTGCGGAAACCATTTTTCTATTCTAAGTAACAGTGTATTTTGTATATTTCTTTTACAATTTCTGTTGCCATAGCAACCTCATTTTTTTGACATATTAATAAGCTAAAATAATGTGCATGATCTCTTCACTCCCGTTTACCTAATACATTTTCAATAAATTATCTTCAAAGCATTTCTTTTGTTATCAAATGATCCATATAGTTTGTGTATTTTTACTATTTCCGTTGCCATAGCAACCACCCTTTTTGTCAAATCAACAAAATAAAATAACGTGCATAATCTCCTCATTGCCCTCTACCAACCTGCACAGTTTCATAAAACTAAGTAGTTTTCTCATTATTGCAGGATCCATATTTGTGGGACTGACTGACGGGGGACAAAACTAAAGTCCCCTCCGGTGACACACCGGTAGGGGACTAATAAACATATAGTTATGGTTCTTGCATTCTGCACATCCTCTTATTGCTCTCTGTCATTGTGTTTCATTGAAGATGGAGTTATGATTATTGCAATATTTACTTCGTCTCAGTCTACTTGCCCTCTATCATTGTGAGATGTTTCATTCCAGTCTAGTAGTTTTTGAGTTATGCTCCGGACAATGATTATAAGTGCTCTGCACGTCCTCTCATTGCCCTCTATCATTGTGTAAAATTCCATTGCAGTCTTACAAGTAGTTTTCGAGTTATGGAGCGGACACAAGTTTTCATGTTATGAAGCAGACACGAAACCGAAATTATAAGTATAAACTTACAAAGGGCAATAAATCTAAATTAAATGAAGACAGAGTTTTGGTTATTTCTCTCTGCAATTCCGCTCATTGCCTCTATCATTGTGTGAAATTTCATCGCAGTCTCATTAGTAGTTTTCCAGTTATGGAACAGACACAAGTTATAAGTATAAAATTACAAAGAGCAATAACTCAACTTAAAAGAAGGAAGAGTTAGGGTTCTTGCGCTCTGCGTGTCCTCATTGCAGTCACATTAGACTCTAATTTAAATGAAGACAGAGTTATGGTTCTGCTATGCACTTTATCTCATTGCCCTTCATCATTGTGTGAAATTTCGTTGCAGTCCCTCAAGTAGTTTTTGAGTTATTACTGAGCGGACACAAATTATAAGTATAAAATTACAAAGGTCAATAACTCTAATTTAATAGAAGGCAGAGTTATGGTTCTTGCACTCTGCACGTCCTCCCGTTGCCCTCTATCATTGTGTGAAATTGCATTGCAGTCCTATTAGTAGTTTTCCAGTTATAGAGCGGACATGAACTATAAGTATACCATTACAAAGGGCAATAACTGTAATTCAAATGAAGGCAGAGTTATGTGTTTTGTGCTTTTCACGTCCTCTCATTGTCCTCTATCATTGAGTGAAATTCCATTGCAGTCCTACAAATAGTGTTTGAGTTATGGAGCGGACACGAGTTTTCATGTTATGGAGCAGACACGAATTATAAGTATAAACTTACAAAGGGCATTAACTCTAATTTAGATGAAGGCAGAGTTATAGTTCTTGCACTATGCACGTCCTCTTATTGCCATCTATCATTGCGTGAAATTTTGTTGCAGTCCCTCTAATATTTTTTGAGTTAATGAGCGGACACAAATTACGTTTATCTGTATTTTATTTTTAATTAAAGGGAATGTAGCGACATAGCCAAACCATATTTATTATTGAGAGTTCTGAAATACTTGAATAAGGGTGAAAGAATTATCAAAATCGGATGATAAACAAAGAAGATATGATCATTTGAAGTTTCTGTTGAAACGGATATGGAAGCGGCCATTTTGAAAGCTGTGACATCACGGTTCTAAATGACCATATATGGAATATTTATAAATATGAAAATTTACTGATTTATAGGGGGAAAATGACAGCAACTGTATGAAAAATATATAATACTTAATGGCAATAATGCTTTACATGAACAGTAAAAAAAAATCATTCATTTGTAGTGATTTTCTTTGTTTTGAATGATATTTATCAATATTCCATATATGGTAATATGGAACTATGACGTCATAGTTCTAAACATGGCGATTCCCATATTCGTTTTAGAACAACCTTTAAATGGTCATATCTTTTTTGTTTATCATCCGATTTTGATAATTCTTTCACCTTTTCCCAAGTTGTTCAGAACTCTCAATAACAGAGCTTGTTTGGCTGTGACGCTACATACCCTTTAAGCTGCAGTGTATTACGTCAATGTGCGCCATATACGGTAAAAAGGCGCGATCACGTCATCGTTCCAAATTCACCTCCTCCATGTATGTTCTCCATGTTTTCATTAGGTCATATCTCCTTTGTTTTTCATGGCATTTGGATAATTCTTTCAGCTTTTTTTCACGTTATTCAGGGCCTTTTTTAATAAATCGAAAATAGTGCATCAACCACTTTAATCTCACTGTGTATGTATAATATATGTTATGCTATTATCTTTTAAAATTTTAATAATCTATTATTCTTTGCGCTTTATTTTTCTGTCTCTAGTTGTTGTAATTGTTCGTTGAATTGAAAATATTATTTTGATTCTTGTACATTAGTTATCTGTATAATTCACAATTGCATTCGTTTATTATTACAGGTTATTGTGCACTGCACATTTGTACATATTAATCTCTGCAAAGAGGAAACAAAGAGAATAATAAGTAATGCATGGATATACAGGTAGATCTAAGTTAATGTGTATTGTGTATTTTTGAAATAAAATATTCATTTTTCATTTGATACTTCTAGTATACTAGAGGGGTCACAATTTTGTAATATGCAATTCAAACACGTGCCATTACGGACGCTCAAAACGCATGGAATCCACAGGAAGCACGCGTAAGGATTTGCATATTCATAACGCGCGTCACAGACACGGGTGGAAATAACATGATCTGATCAACTTATGGGAAATACACAGGATATACGCGTCACAAGGTGCTTCTGTGTTTTTCTGTTATTCACCTGTAAGTTAGTTCCAGCATTATGGCTTTAAGAGAATGTAGGCTTACTACCCACATACCTAATAACACAGCTAAACAATCCGATTTTGATAATTCCTTCACCTTTTCCTCTGTTCAGAACTCTCAACAACAAATATTTTTAACAAGGTCGATATTCATCCACTGCAAGTGTCATTTCAGTCAGTTATTCTTTCACAAATGTGATAACATAGCCGTAGCTTCAATTTGCTGGAAAGCGCGTACATGCCTGGCACAGGTACCGGTTTAAAAAAAAAAAAAAAAAAAAAAAGTTATATTCTATTAAATACTGTATTTAATAGAATATAACTTTTTTTTTTTTTTTTTTTTTTTTTTTAAACCGGTACCTGTGATGCCTGGGTAGTAAAGACGATGCGCCTAAAACGTTCTCACCTTGCGGTTTCGAATCACACTGGGAGCTCGCCATGTCGAGTGAGAACGTGTCGATTCTTACGGATGGCGGGCGGCATAGAGTACTGGTTCTATCCAGGAACAATGGGATGGTCTTCCCCTACTACAAAACAATCGACCGTCATATATGGCCTAACATGTGCTCAACATTCCGTAAAACACCATTCAAACCAACAAACATCACCTGTGTAAGTTGTTGAATTCAGACTTTGCTAAGGAACAATTGTATGTATAAATACATTGTATGTAACCCATGAAAAGTGTTCTACGGCACGGATAATAGCCAGTTGTGGTGCCACTAGTCAGGGTCAGGGAAGGCACAAGGGCAGGGATTTTCTTCATTTTTATTTTGTTCAACCTTTTTAATTTCTTTTAACCCTAACCCCAACCCTAATTCTGAATCGTGTCAAAACTGACTGCAACCCGCGACAAAGCTTTCCATGCCACCCTGCCCCACCTTGTCACGGAAATACCAATGAACAAATCATATCCTCTTGTACAGGTTTATTCTAATTTAACTCGAATACACAACTGTTTAATTTAACACATTAATCATCAATTCATTCCCAAGATATGGTGTTGAAGTGTACAACATGTAACACGAGTATTTTGTCACCTTAGGGTACATTAAGCGGTACTTTTGAAAATGTTATGGCGATTTTTTACGTTTCTTCAGGTGCGTTAATATCTTTCAAGATACCATCGAACATACATCGAGACGAATCTTCTTATATTCGCTTTTTTGGTCCATCCTGAGGTGACTGTGCCCCGGGTTATGGCCACTTTTTCTTGTATATCGTGTCGACAGTCTTATAGTCATTATTTCGTGCACCCGAAGTGATTGTGCCGGCTGTATTATGACCGTTATTTCGTGCACCCGAATTGCATGTGACGGCTTTTTATGGCCATTACTTTGCGCACCCCTGATAGCGCCGCCTGTGTTACGGCCATTACTTCGTGCACTCTCAACTTATTGTGCCGGCTGTGTTATGGCCATTATTCCGTGCACACCTAACTGATTATGCTGGCTGAGTTATTGCCGTTATTCCGTGCATATGAACTGATTGTGCCGGCCGTGTTATGGCCATTATTCCGTGAACCCCGAACTGATTGTGCCGGCTGTGTTATGGTAATTATTCCGTGCATACTGAACTGATTGTGCCGGCTGTGTGAAATAACTATTCGAAGTGTATGAGTACACGTAACATGTACTACATAATTAATATCATTGTGTATGTATACTATATGTTATGCTATTATCTTTCATAATTTAAATTATCTATTGTTCTTTGGGCTTTATTTGTCTGTCTCTATAGTTGCTGTATTAAATGTTGTTCATTGAATTGAACATGTTATTTTGATTCCTATACATTAGTTCCCTGTATGATTCACAATTGCATTCTTCCTTATTACATGTTTATACGATTCATTTTTCGTTTGAGTATCAACTTTAGTATAATATTTATCAAAGTAAACAAATAGTGAACAAATATTGAGAGTTCTGAAAAACTTGGAAAAATGTGAAGGAATTATCAAAATCGGATGATAAACAAAGTCGATATTCATCCACACATCCATTGCAAGTGTCAATTCAGTCAGTTATTTTTTTAACAAATGCGATAACATAGCCATAGCTTCAATTTTCTGGAAAGCGTATACATGGTCTGGGTAGTAAAGACGATGCGCCAAAAACGTTCCCACTGGGAGCTCGACTTGTCGATTCTTACGGATGGCGGGTGGCATACAGTACTGGTTCTACCCAGGAAAAGTGGGATGGTTTTTCTCTACTACAAAACAATCGACCGTCATACAGTACTGGTTCTATCCAGGAACAATGAGATGGGCTTTCTCTACTACAAGACGATCGACCGTCATATATGGCTTACATGTGCTCAACATTCCGTAAAACACCATTCAAACCAACAAACATCACTTGTGTGAGCTGTTGAATTCAGACTTTGCTAAGGACCAATTGTATTTATAAATACATTGTATGTAACTCATGAAAAGTGTTCTACGGCACGGATAATAGCCAGTTGTGGTGCCACTAGTCAGGGTCAGGGAAGGCACAAGGGCAGGGATTTTCTTCATTTTTATTTTGTTCAACCTTTTTAATTTCTTTTAACCCTAACCCCAACCCTAATACTGAATCGTGTCAAAACTGACTGCAACCCGCGACAAAGTTTTCCATGCCACCCTGCCCAACCTTGTCACGGAAATACCAATGAACAAATCATATCCTCTTGTACAGTTTTATTCTAATTTAACTCGAATACACAACTGTTTAATTTAACACACTAATCATCAATTCATTCCCAAGGTATGGTGTTGAAGTGTACAACATGTATCACGAGTATTTTGTCACCTTAGGGAATATTAAGCGGGACTTTTGAAAGTTTTATGGCGATTTCTTACATGTTTCTTCAGGTGCGTTAATATCTTTCAAGATACCATCGAACATACATCGAGACGAATCTTCTTATATTCGCTTTTTTGGTCCATCCTGAGGTGACTGTGCCCTGGGTTATGGCCACATTTTCTTGTATGTCGTGTCGACAGTCTTATAGTCATTATTTCGTGCACCCGAAGTGATTGTGCCGGCTGTATTATGACCGTTATTTCGTGCACCCGAATTGCATGTGACGGCTTTTTATGGCCATTACTTTGCGCACCCCTGATAGCGCCGCCTGTGTTACGGCCATTACTTCGTGCACCCTGAACTTATTGTGCCGGCTGTGTTATGGCCATTATTCCGTGCACACCTAACTGATTATGCTGGCTGAGTTATTGCCGTAATTCCGTGCATATGAACTGATTGTGCCGGCTGTGTTATGGTAAGTATTCCGTGCATACTGAATTGATTGTGCCGGCTGTGTGAAATAACTATTCAAAGTGTATGAGTACACGTAGCATGTACTACATAGAGGATATTTGTTGTTTTGGAGTGAATAACATATTTTATTTCATCGAAAAGTGAGAAAACTTGATATTTTCACGAATGCGAAGCATGAGTGAAAATATAAAAGTTTTCTCACTTTGAGATGAAATAAAATATGTTATTCACGACAAAACAACAAATTTTCTTTTTATTTTATGATTTTACAAACAATTATTTAAGCAATTTCAGTAACTAAACCGTTTTAC
Source organism: Cyrtodaria siliqua (assembly GCA_037043455.1). Lineage (NCBI taxonomy): Eukaryota > Metazoa > Mollusca > Bivalvia > Adapedonta > Hiatellidae > Cyrtodaria > Cyrtodaria siliqua. The sequence goes on from JAWPHD010011145.1 coordinate 17,229, forward strand.
ACACCTGGCTACGCGCCCTGTTCACGATGACGTAACGAAACGTTACATGACGTCACTTTTTTTGAAACCATTAACGTCACAGAAAAGAAGTAATTAAATAAACAGTGGATTTAACAGTATAACAGTATAATTGAGCAGCAAGTTCCATATTTCAGCAAACCACCCGGCCACAAAAAAGTAACAGCAAGTGTCATATATCAACATGTTGGGGAATGTCTGAAGTTTATCAGGCTGCCGGCATAAATCGCAGATTGTTGGTACTAAGCGAGAAAACCAAGATGGCGGACAAAATGGCCGCCATTTATTAAAAAAAACATGATATATTTGAATATTACAATACCAAAATCATTTCTTCCACAAATCTTAACTGTTTTTGTTATTTTAAATGAACTATGTATGCAGTTCAGTAATAAAAATAAGTTACAGCTGAAAATATTGCAGAAATGATTTTTTTGGCTAATTTACGGCTGAAAAATGGCTCAAAACTTACAAAATTTGGGGTACTACCTACAATTTTAAATTGTTTAATATCTTATTTGGTTATTTTTTGCATATTTTTGTTCATTAAAATATATAGTGGTGTATGTCCTGCACAAAAATGTATACTGTTACGTTTTAGTAGACCCTGAACTCTCAAAATCGAAGAAAAAGTGGGTGGGGTATTTTGACATGAGAAAATCTGTTAATTCGTAATAAATCGCTTTACTGAAAAAAGGCTATTATTTCTTTACTGCCTGACTTATAAGCTTACAATAAACTGGAGATTGTTGTTACTGAAAATACAAACGCAAATAAATAGTTTACAGACTCAAACAAAATCAAGGTCAAGGTCATATTCAAGGTCATATTAAAGGTCAAAAGGTAAAAATCCTGAAAAAAATGGTATTTCACCATAAACCTTCCCTCATAATTTTGTCAATGTATATTAATACAACTGTTATTGCATGTTCGTATACTAGGCATTGTTATACTGCAAAGAAAATTCTCAGGATTTCATTGGTCAATGCGCCGTAGACATGAGCCTATGTCTACGTCTCGAGACGTGGACATAGGACGAACCCCATTACTCAAATACACAAAAACAAAATGGCGACGATAACGTTGCCGATTCGTTTTGGAAACCGCCGATTGTTTACTTCCTATCGCCTTTCTGCGCTTTCCACTATGTGTAAAAGTCTGAAATAATCGTAAGTGTATTTTTTTTGGCAATTTTACAGATAATAAAACATTAACATAGTGACAAAATACGTTTATTTTATTAAAAAATCCGCTAAATTTAACGACGTTAGAGCGATGACGTCACGAAAGTAAACAACGTCTAGTATGAGGCACGTTACGGAAAAATTGGCGCAATAAAAATGAAATCGTGTGTTTGGCTTCTTTTTCTTAAATAAATGGTTACAACTTTGAAGTATGACAAATTCGTTATTAGGATTCTTGACAGGGGACATGGGCTCACATTCCCTGCCTGGAAATATATATTCCCCCTCGCCTAACGGCTCGGGTGAATATAATTTCCAGGCAGGGAATGTGAGCCCATGTCCCCTGTCAAGAATCCTAATAACTAATAATGTATACTCTTTCCAACGGTATGCTTTTTATTGTCCTCCGTTTGGTAACCATGCTTTATATGTGGTCAGAAATGTTTCCCGAATAAGCGAAACACATGGTCCGTTGTCGAATCATCTACAAATTCAACATCGTCTATGTACACGAAATTGCTCGAAGCAGCCAAGGAAAAAGATAACAAGATTTTGCTTAAACGTCTTTTGAGTGTCAACGGTGATTTAGTCGCCGCAGAGGCAATGTATCACAGACAGCTGAAAAAAACATGTCTAGCGACATATATAAAACAAAAACAGATCAAGAAAGAAAGTTCACTTAGTGAAAACATAAATTTGGAATATATAATAAAATGCGAAATTTAGGAAGACATTGAAAACAGTTTAAAGTATTTGAGTTAGCATCATTAAGAGACACGTTCATTAAGTTAGCCAATGAAAATGGTCTCTTGATCGAAAACATAAAAAACAGAAAAATAAAAAAGGTACTACGAGGGGCATTCGATATATTCTGTCACTAATACGCTTCCGTAGAAACCACTTTACATTACCGCACTAAAAAAAAACTCTTGCATTTGAAGGCAATTTCACTAACTACGTACATGCAAAATAGCGGTTTAATCCGATAATAATTGACGGAGATATACATTGTTGAATTATGCGCACTCATTTATAGTGGCTATATTTCAATGCTTTTATGAAAAGTGAAGAACAAATTGAAATTAGGGCTTACATTAAACCCAGAGTTGCTTTAAAAGTACCTGCAAAAGAGATTTATGCTGAACTGTGCCGTGTACATGGCAGTTCTGCCGTGGCATTGAGAACGGGTTTTCGTTGGGCTAAAACATTTAAAAAGGGTAAACTTAGCATTAAAGACCGTAACCGTCCTGGCAGGCCTGTTGTTGAAGCAACAAAGGAGAACATTGATGCTGTGAAGGCCATTGCAGACGAATATGGGCGGTTTTGGCATCTCAGAAGGCACAACTCATCACATTTTGACCAACTGTTTGAAATTAAAGAAGCTTTGTGCTAGATGGGTCCCTCATTTGCTGTCAACTGAACAAAAGGCCAAACGCTTAAAATGTGCTAAAAATCTTCATAAAAAATATGAAAATTGTCATCCTAGGAAATGTTTTGAGTTGCTCACTGGAGATGAAACGTTGGTGTACTATTTTGAGCCCCAGCGGCGGATAAACAATAAACAATGGTTGGGTAAACATCAGGCAAGACAGATTATTGCAAAACGAACAAAAAGCGCTAAAAAAGATTTTGTATGCGCAATTTTCTTTAATTCCAGTGGCCCTGTGGTACAAATTCCATGCAAACTGGGAAAACCCATCACAACCAAATTTTACAAGGACAAATTTCTCAAAGTAGTCAAAAATAATTACAAGAAAAACGCCCAAGTAAAGTTTTGAATGGCATCGAGCTGATTCATGACAATGCCTCAGCTCACAAAGCTAAAACCTTGCAGTCTTTCTTGGAGCAAGAAAAAGTGGTACAGCTTGCACACCCAACTTTCTCCCGACTTTAGTCACTGTGACTTTTTCCTACTCCCGTTGCTGAAGAAAAAACACTCTGGTAGACGCTATGCTTCCATAAGTGCCCTTGGTGCCGGAATATTTCACTGTCTCAACAGTATACCAAGGGGAGACTACTTTGCTACATTTACGTCATGGATAGCGCGACTCCGAAAGTGTGTATATGTTCAGGGGGAATACTTTGAAGGATTGTAATAAGAAGTTTTTTTATATTTCCAGTATCTGTTAGTTCCGAATACCAGTGACAGAATATATTGAACACCCCTCGTACAAAAGGTTTGGCCTGAACTACCAATAATTCCACGACAAGAACTAAGCAGCTAAGTGTGTTCCTCTAATATAAGCGTGGAGCTAGCTCTGAAAGCGGCATGCACGTTTGGTAATGTTTTGAGCAGATTTTGCATAAAGCAGCTGGAATTATAAGAAATAGGTTCCAAACTGTAAATAAATTAGATAAGGAGTACTTTTCTTCCAATGAAATAACTCTATATGGCCAAAAAAAGTTTGTTGATCAATTGTACACGTTTTTGGGTTGAATCACAAGAAAGGAGCACTATGAAAATGTTACGAGTGATTATGATGAATCAGTTCAAAATATACTCTGTAAAAAAGGTTTTGGACCATGGCAGTGTTCGAACCCGTACAATGATCGCTGAACCATGACATTCGACCATAACCCTTATTATCTCAGTTGATAATTCACAATAAATCAACAATCAACAATAATTATCGTTTACAATGAAAGTTTGTGAAAAAATAATAATCTTTTTATTGGTTACTCGAATGTGTCCGTAACTGTTACGTTTTATGGACTTTGCAACATTTTTTACAGACCCTTTGTGTGTTCGCGATATTTTTTTAAAATCAAATCTTGTTTGGAATTAAATTTTTCTGGTCCCACATTAACCGGGTAGGTTAGACCTTGGTTACTAAAAAAAGATACTTAAATTCTGTCCACTAGTTTTATTTTTATATGACTTTATATACCCTGGTCCAAAACTTTTTTTACCGAGTATACAAAGTTATTGGCATTGTGTTGTGATTTGATGTTTGCTGCTACCTCCGTTGTCACCCCGAAGCATCTTGGACTATCCGTTCATCTCCATCATTTTTATGGCAGTAGGAAGCTCATTGATGACATGTACGGCCTTGGTTACACAGTCTCATATACAGAGGAAGTGAGGGTTCAAGAACCAGAAACCGCCAATATCATGAAACTTAAGGAACTCATGTACAATTGTTGTCGTATGGGGATGATTTGCGATGACAGGTCCGAGCCAGTAACGCATTGGACAATATTTCAGTCACAGGTTACTTCTGATAAGTTGATAGAACCACGTGAAGTTGCATTTAACCCAATAATTATGTCAACACCTACACATTACCACACCATTTATACTACCATCAAGCGTGTTAAAGAGCAAATGAATGCTCTAGATCAAAACGTGTGTCCTGTCTTCTTTGACATGGGTTTATTAACAAAGGCATTAGAGGTAGTTTGGGCAAAAACATCTGAGCTTGACGGGGTCATACCTGTTGTGTATTTGCAAGAATTGGCTTCCTTTACGACGACGCAGGTCTGAAACAGTTGCTTTCAGATTCTGAGGTATTTGCACCCAATACTGCACAGCATATTCTAGCTGGAAAGGATTTTGATAGGGGCTTGAAAGCTTTCTTGATGCTAGATGAGGTTCTGACATCTCGGTTTCTGTTAAATTTTAAGTTGTGGTGCATTTCGAGGAACGTTCTCCTTGACCAAAATGGCTGTCCGGAACATGAGGCCAATGATCATGGGGAAAAATTGAGATTTCTGTAATTGGTAGTTATTGCATTGCTTGATGAGTTCAACTTGAAGGGACGAGAACTGTCTCCAACATTCAGGTTTTGGGATAATTACCTTACAAACGTGTCAACTCCATTCAAACTCTTTTTGTCTGCGTCAAGACATGGTCTCTGGGAGGTATATGAGTACTCCAAATCCCAATTTCTTCCATTTTTCTTTCCATCCAATCGCACCATTTATGCCAAGTACATGCCATATATGGTACTCAGTATGCAGAGAGTTCCTGATGAAGTGAAAAGAAGTTTTTCACACGGAAACTTTGTTGCCAAGTTGACAGATGGAATATTCAATTATGTGTGGATAGATTACTGTCTAGAGGTTACGGAGAATAAGGCTTTAAAATCTAGTGGTGGGATAGTAGGTCTAACTCATAGAGATAATGCACTTAGTAGATGGTTTCTTTCGCGGCCTCTTACTGCCAAATATTCCCATGCTTATTCCAATCAAGGTCTTAGTAGAGTTGAAAATCAAATCACCGGCATCACACAGACAATGAACCTTACAAGAAGGCTTACAATGACAATATCAGGAAAATGCAAGCAATGTTTGATCACTTTCAGTATTGTAGATCCTGCATCAAGATTATTAAATTTTACTACTGGCGTGTCTGTGTCCCCTGAAGTTGAAATAAGCCTTTTAAATTGCTCTGACAAGGGTTCTGATTGCCTTGACAGGTTTGTGGAAGAGAGGCTTGTAGTCAAAGAGGGACATGAATCACCATGTGTCAGTTTCTATGATCCGATCCCCAAAGTTAGTGCGAAAACCATGTGTGGTAAATGTCGAGTCATCCAGTCTAAATCGAAAGACGTACCGATTAATGCAGAGGAAATGTACATTCGTCTACTGGCAATAAATTCGTTCAAAAAGGTTCCCCTACGGCGTGTTATGGGATTTGAGAATGCCCCTGTCTCTCTCAGCTTATTTACAGATGAAGGGGAGATGATATCCACCAAAAAGGCTGATTTCATGCTCAAGTTAGGAGAGTTGGTCACAGATTCTTTTCCCCTGCTGACTGTATCATTTTCGATGGAATGGCTGTCGTGCAGATGCTTCAACCATTAACCCAGCAAAAGTCAGTCTACAAAGAAATGGCAAAATCATTTTGTCACGCAGCAAAAGTTCCCTCAAAATCCATGTTGTTTTTGACAGTTACTTGCCACATAGTGCCAAAAGTCAAACACGCATGAAACGTGGAGAAGATCAGTCCCAGTCTAGAGCATTTGCAATTCAATCTGACATGACCATCGCTGATTGGAAGATTGCACTTTGCAAAAAAAATCTAGAAGGAGCTCACCAAGTTTTACACTATCTACCTTGCACAAAACTATGTTGAACTACTTTCTGGTGACAAGTCCATTGTTGTAAGTGGTGGTCTTGAAAAAAAGTTCTCTGTATCACTTCCAAAGTCATTTCATATATTCCAGAACTATTCACGTCACAAGAGGAGGCCAATACTGTTATGATGCTACACGCAAAGCTCATGCTGTTTAGTCCAGTTGTGTTAGTACTTCTCATACACCATTTCAGAACAATTGGAATATCAACAGTTTATTTTCAGACAGGAAGAAAGTCTCTCCATACTGACATGACAAGATGCATTCCTGTACATAAAATTGTGCATGCGATGTCACCAGAACAGTTGCATATTCTGCTGGTGGTGTACTGTTTAAATGGATGCGATACGTGCAGTTCGTTCTTTGGCGTTGGCAAGAAGTCAGCCTTCAAACTGCTAATGAATAAGGCCCCTTCCTTTGAGGGATTAGGCTGTTTAGGAGAAGTTCCTGAACTGACAAATGGTCAGATTTGTTCCTGTACTCAATTTGTTGGTGAACTATATGGCCATCTAAATTGTACCTCACTCAATGCATTGCGAACAGAAAGGGTTGTCAGAAACAAACATGTCAAACCCAGGCGATTGACTCCGACAGACGACAGTTTCATGTTGCATCTACAGCGATGTCTCTATCAGTTGCTGGTCTGGAAAGGGGCTTTGGTGGCGGACGCCGATACTCCAAACTTGACTGACTATGGTTACTCAATTGATTCTCAGTCAGGGTTAGCTGTACCACAGATAATGTCACAGCCTGCAGCGCCTCCAGAGTTGCTCAGTGATCTTTTATGTAGCTATGATGATGTCTGTGAGATTTTCTGTGTTTGTTCGTCACTTAAACAACCTTGTACAGTGGCATGCGAGTGCAAAGCTTGCACCGAGTCAGAAGCTTACTGTAGAAACATATTTACAGTCCTTTCAACTGTCATGTAAATGACACTGAAATAGATGTTTGAACATGGCGATACCTGTTAAGTAATCAATAGTGTTTGAAAGATTATTACCTAGTGTGCTCCAATAACATGACATGGTTGATTTGTACAATGTTTACATTTTACAATGTTAGTTGATGTTAGTTACTTAATGTTTCTCTAAGTTACTTAATGTGTCTCTATTGGAATAGTGCATACATGTATACACACAAACATCAGTATAGCATTGTTTTCCAATATTTCACTCAAACTGCGAAAGACGACGGCCATCTTGGACGCCATATTGAATTTCTCCATGATTACCAAATGGTGGATAATTAAAATGCACCCCGTTGGAAAGAGTTTACACTACAGATTATATTGACATGCAATATAAGTTCTTTTTTCAGTATTGTATTTTTGACCTTTTGACCTTGAATATGACCTTGACCTTGAACATTTTAAGTATGTAAACTATTGATTTGAGTTGGTATTTTCAGTAACAATAGTGTCCAGTTCATTGTAAGCTTATAAGTCAAACAGTAAACAAATGATAGCCTTTTGTCAGTAAAGCCATTTATTACGAATTTACAGATTTTCTCATGTCAAAATACCCCACCCACTTTTTCTTGGATTTTGAGAGTTCGGGGTCTACTAAAACGTAATAGTATACATTTTTGTGCAGGACATACACCGTTGTATATTTTAATGAACAAAAATATGCAAAAAATAACGAATAAGATATTAAACAATTTAAAATTTTAGGTAGTACCCCAAATTTTGACAGTTTTGAGCCATTTCTCGGCCGTTTTTTAGCCAAAAAAGTCATTTTTGCAATATTTTCAGCTGTATCTTATCTTTATTACTGAACTGCATACATAGTTCATTTAAAATAACAAACACAGTTAATGTTTGTGAAAAATGATTTTGGTATTGTAATTATCAAATATATTAAGCCTTTTTTAAAAAAATGGCGGCCATTTTGTCCGCCATCTTGGATTTCTTGCTTAGTACCAACAATCTGCGATTTATGCCGGTAGTCTGATAAACTTCAGACATTCCCGAACAGTTTGATATATAACACTTACTGTTACTTTTTGTGGCCGGGTTACTTCTTAACTAAGCCACTTCTGTGTACTTTGCTGCTCAATTAGTAGGAATATCTTGTGAGTCGTGTTACTGTATATTTGTGTTGGTTGTACATTAAAAAAGTAGTCCCGGCAGCTACTGTGGAAATAAAACTCTATATTCCACAGTGTGGAATAACACTTTTATTTCACTGATAAAATACAGTATTTCATTGCTTATCATAAAATAAATAATTAATATCATTGTGTATGTATACTATATGTTATGCTATTATCTTTCATAATTTAATTATCTATTGTTCTTTGGGCTTTATTTTTCTGTCTCTATAGTTGCTGTATTAAATGTTGTTCATTGAATTGAACATGTTATTTTGATTCCTATACATTAGTTCCCTGTATGCTCTTGCTTATTACATGTTTAAACGATTCATTTTTCGTTTGAGTATCAACTTTAGTATAATATTTATCAAAGTAAACAAATAGTGAACAAATATTTAGAACAGCAAATGGAATGAAGAAAAATAAAATAAATCTGAACGGAGAATGACTACTATAATTATACACATTCTTATTTACAAACAGATAATATAGTTTTACAAAATATTGCTTTCTTCAATAACATCGATTTATTCTCACCTCGAAGAACATAAATGGAGGCGGCCATCTTGGAACGACGGAGCCTTTTTATCATATACGGCATACTGACAACATTTATTTTAAAGCAAAGAAAATCACTGCAAATTAATTAAAAATAAATATACAGATGCAAAATGTAAAAAGTGTATATTTCATTTGCAGTGCTTTTCTTTGTCAATATGCCATATACGGTAAAATATCGCGATGACCTCATCGTTTCAAGCTGGCCGCCTCCATTTCTGTTTCTTTGCAAAAGTTCAATAGTTCATATCTCCTTTATTTTTCATGGCATTTAGATATTTCTTTCGGCTTTTTTGAAGTTTTTTCAGAGCCCTTTAAAGTAATCCTTGTTTGAAAATAGTGCATCAACCCCTTTAAGAGAATGTAGGCGTACTACCCACAGACCTAATAACACAGGTCTGTGAATAGCCAAGCAATCCGATTTGATAATTCCTTCACATTTTCCTAAGTTTTTCAGAACTCTCAATAACAAATATTGAGAGTTCTGAAAAACTTCGAAAAATGTGAAGGAATGATCAACATCGGATTATAAACAAAGAAGATATTCATCCACACATTCATTGCAAATGTAAATTCAGTCAGTTATTCTTTCACAAATGTGATAACATAGCCAAAGCTTCAATTTGCTGGAAAGCGCATACAGGACCTGGATAGTAGACGATTTCGCGGCTGCGGGTTCGAATCCCACTGGGAGCTTGACTTGTCGATTCTAACGGATGGCGGGCGGCATACAGTACTGCTTCTACCCAGGAAAAATGGGATGTTCTTCCTCTACCACAAAACAATCGACCGTCATATATGGCCTAGCATGTGCTCTTAACTACGTAAAACACCATTAACACCAACAAATATCACCTGTGTAAGTTGTTGAATTCAGGCTTTCCTAAGGACCAATTGTATTTATAAATATATTGTATGTAACCCATGAAAAGTGTTCTACGGCACGGATAATAGTCAGTTGTGTTACAACTAGTCAGGGTCAGGGACGGCGCCAGAGCAGGGATTTTCTTCATTTTTATTTTGTTCAACCTTTTCAATTAACCCTTACCCCATCCCTAATTCTGAATCGTGTCAAAACTCAGTGACTGCAACCGGCGCCAGCTTTTCATGCCACGCTGCCCTACCTCGTCACGGAGGCACCAATGAACAAATCATATCATATTGTACAATTTTCTTTAATTTAACTCGAATACACAACTTATTAATTTAACACATTAATCATCAATTACATTCCCAAGGCATGGTGTTGAAGTGTACAACATGTAACACGAGTATTTTGTCAACTTAGGGTATATAATTTATATTAAGCGGTATTTTTGAAAGTTGTATGGCGATTTTTTTGCATGTTTCTTCAGGTGAAGTTAATATCTTTCAAGATACCATCGAACATAAATGAGCAGTTCTTAACTCGCCGACAAGGTAAACACCATCGAGACAAATCTTCTTATAATCGGGTAAAAGTGTTATGGCCGCTTTTTTGGTCCATCCCGACGTAACTGTGACCTGGGTTATGGCCGCTCCTGTTGAGTGTGTTGACCCATTATTTCGCGCATCTCGAGCTGACTGTGCCGGCTGTGTGTGCCATGGGTATTATTTCGTGCATCCCGAGCTGACTGTGCCGGCTGTGTGCCATGGGTATTATTTCGTGCACCCCAAAAAGACTGTTCCGGCTGTGTTATGGACATTATTTCGGACACCCCAAAAGACTGTGCCGGCTGTGTGTGCCATGGGTATTATTTCGTGCATCCCGAGCTGACTGTGCCGGCTGTGTGCCATGGGTATTATTTCGTGCACCCCAAAAAGACTGTGCCGGCTTTGTTATGGACATTATTTCATGTATCCAGAACTGATTGTGCTGGCTGTTATGGCAATTTATTTCGTGCATCCCTAACTGACTGTGCCGGCTGCTACTGTTTCGGTCAATCCCGAGCTCACCGTGTTATGGCCGTGTTTTTGTCCATCCTGTGCTGACTGTGCCCAATGTGTTGTGGCCGTCCACTCCAAGCCATAGCTTTTCTATGGTAAGAAAACACCATAAGAGCTAAGATTCTCGCAGCTAGTCCACTATAGTTTACTGTATATAGTTTACTGTATAACTCTATGTTAACAAAGATGGCCGCGGTAGCCATGTTTAATGTCGAATCAAAATAATTTTCAAAACGAATCAACATCATGTCATGCTGATCATTTTAGAAAAAGTCCAATATCACTTACAGTTTTCAAGAAGTAGTCGCTACGAACTTGTTTTTTAAAAAAAATATTTTTAACCGTGGCGGCCATCTTGAATTTCCAGCCGACCTGAAATTTTGCTAGGATCAATAATATATCAGGAGCAACATTCCTGTGAAGTTTCATGAAAATCCGTCAAGTAGTTTCACAGGAGTAGTCGCTTTTTTACTATATAACTCTATGTAAACAAAGATGGCCGCTGGCTGCCATGTTTAACGTCAAATCAAAATAAGTTTCGACAAGGATCAACGTCGTCGTGCTGATCATTTTAGAAAAAGTCCAATATCACTTACAGTTTTCAAGAAGTAGTCGCTACAAACTTGTTTTTTAAAAAAAATATTTTTAACCGTGGCGGCCATCTTGAATTTCCAGCCGACCTGAAATTTTGCTAGGATCAATAATATATCAGGAGCAACATTCCTGTGAAGTTTCATGAAAATCCGTCGAATAGTTTCAGAGGAGTAGTCGCTTTTTTACTATATAACTCTTATGTAAACAAAGATGGCCGCTGGCTGCCATGTTTAACGTCAAATCAAAATAAGTTTCGACAAGGATCAACGTCATGTCGTGCTGATCATTTTAGAAAAAGTCCAATATCACTTACAGTTTTCAAGAAGTAGTCGCTACGAACTTGTTTTTTAAAAAAAATTTTTTTAACCGTGGCGGCCATCTTGAATTTCCAGCCGACCTGAAATTTTGCTAGGATCAATAATATATCAGGAGCAACATTCCTGTGAAGTTTCATGAAAATCCGTCAAATAGTTTCAGAGGAGTAGTCGCTTTTTTACTATATAACTCTTATGTAAACAAAGATGGCCGCTGGCTGCCATGTTTAACATCAAATCAAAATAAGTTTCGACAAGGATCAACGTCATGTCGTGCTGATCATTTTAGAAAAAGTCCCATATCAATATCACATATTTTAGCTGGGATCAATTAGACATCAAGAGCAACATTCCTGTGAAGTTTCACGAAAATCCATCCATCAAGTAATTTCAGAGGAATAGTAGCTACAAGTTTTTTACTATAGAACTCTATGTAAACAAAGATGGCAGCCATGTTTAACGTGGAATCAAAACAATTTTCGGTAAGGACCAACATCATGTCATGCCGATCATTTTAGAAGTCGCATATCAATATCTCTTATAGTTTTCAAGAAGTATTTTTTTTTTTTAAAAATCTATCTTTAGCTTTGGCGGCCATCTTTTTATTTCACATCAACATAAACGTTTGCTTGGATCAACTAGACATCATGGGAAACATTCTGTAACGTTTCATGAAAATCCATCCACTAGTTTCAGAGGAGCAGTCGCTACAAAAAAAAGTTTACGGACGGACAGACAGACGTTGGACACCGCACTACGGCATAAGCTCTGCTGATCTTTGATCAGTAGAGCTAAAAATGGTAATGGTTTCAAAGTTATGGAATGGAAATAAAATTGTTTATGGAGGGACGAGTGATTACTGTAGGGCTTTACATGTGGGTCCCCTGACTACGTATTCTCACAATATGATTTATCAATTTAAATACAAAACACATTACTTAGATATTAAGATTACCTTAAAACCTATTTTGATAATATTTTAATTCATTATGATCATACACGGCCCACAGTTTGATATCATATTTTCTAGAAAAACTATAACTATCACTAAAGGTGATGAATGCCCCCGCTTAAATTCTAAGTCAAACAAAGAGCCATAATTCTGTAATAAATTAGGCAACAATGGGTGATGTAGAGGGACATAAGGTCATTAGTTGTTATGTGTATATGAAGTTTTGGAACAACCCATTCAAAAGTGTTTGAGGAATGCACGTAATAACAAGAGGTCAATGACCTTGAAGCTCTACTGATTGATTTTGATTTCAGGAAGTAGTCGCTACAAACTGGTTTTTTGAAAATCTATTTTTAGCCGTGGTGGCCATCTTGAATTTCCGGCCGACCTGAAATTTTGCTAGGATCAATTAGACATCAAGAGCAACATTCCTGTGAAGTTTCATGAAAATCCGTCAAGTAGTTTCAGAGGAGTAGTCGCTACAAGTTTTCATTATATAACTCTATGTAAACAAAGATGGCCACTGACAGCCATGTTTAACATTGAATCAAAATAATGTTCGACTCGGATAACCATCATGTCATGCTGATCATTTTAGAAAAAGTCCCATATCAATATCTCTTATAGTTTTTTAAGAAGTAGTCGCTACAAACTTATTTTTTAAAAATCTATTTTTAGCCATGGCGGCCATCTTGAATTTCCGGCCGACCTGAAATTTTGCTAAGATCAATTAGACATCAAGAGCAACATTCGTGTGAAGTTTCATGAAAATCCGTCAAGTAGTTTCAGAGGAGTAGTCGCTACAAGTTATCATTATATAACTCTTATGTAAACATACATGGCCACTGGCAGCCATGTTTAACGTCAAATCAAAATAATGTTCGACTTGAATAACCATCATGTCATGCTGATCATTTTAGAAAAAGTCCCATATCAATATCGCTTATAGTTTTCAAGAAGTAGTCGCTACAAACTTGTATTTTGAAAATCTATTTTTAGCCATGGCGGCCATCTTGAATTTCCGGCCGACCTGAAATTTTGCAAGGATCAATTAGACATCAAGAGCAACATTCGTGTGAAGTTTCATGAAAATCCGTCAAGTATTTTCAGAGGAGTAGTCGCTACAAGTTATCATTATATAACTCTATGTAAACAAAGATGGCCACTGGCAGCCATGTTTAACGTCGAATCAAAATAATGTTCGACTCGGATAACCATCATGTCATGCTGATAATTTTAGAAAAAGTCCCATATCAATATCTCTTATAGTTTTCAAGAAGTAGTCGCTACAAACTTATTTTTTAAAAATCTATTTTTAGCCGTGGCGGCCATCTTGAATTTCCGGCCGACCTGAAATTTTGCTAGGATCAATTAGACATCAAGAGCAACATTCCTGTGAAGTTTCATGAAAATCCGTCAAGTAGTTTCAGAGGAGTAGTCGCTACAAGTTTTCATTATATAACTCTATGTAAACAAAGATGGCCGCTGGCAGCCATGTTTAACGTTGAATCAAAACGATTTTCGACAAGAACCAACATCATGTCATGCTGATCATTTTAGAAAAAGTCCCATATTAATATCTCTTATAGTTTTCAAGAAGTAGTCGCTACAAACTTATTTTTTAAAAATCTATTTTTAGCCGTGGCGGCCATCTTGAATTTCCGGCCGACCTGAAATTTTGCTAGGATTAATCAGACATCAAGAGCAACATTCCTGTGAAGTTTCATGAAAATCCGTCAAGTAGTTTCAGAGGAGTAGTCGCTACAAGTTTTCATTATATAACTCTATGTAAACAAAGATGGCCACTGGCAGCCATGTTTAACGTCGAATCAAAACGATTTTCGACAAGGACCAACATCATGTCATGCTGATCATTTTAGAAAAAGTCCCATAGCAATATCCCTTAGAGTTTTCAAGAAGTAGTCGCTACAAACTTGTTTTTTAAAAACCTATTTTTAGATTTGGCGGCCATCTTGGATTTCACATCTACATGAATTTTTGCTAGGATCATCTAGACTTCATGGGCAACATTTCTGTAAAGTTTCATGAAAATCTATTCAGTAGTTTCAGAGGAGTAGTCGCTACAAAAAAAAAGTTAACGGACGGACAGACGGACGGACGACGGACGCCGCACCACGGCATAAGCTCTGCTGATCTCTGATCAGTAGAGCTAAAAATGTGTTGCGCGACAGGGACAAAAATGTGTTAGGCGACGTGACAGGACAGCACCTTTTTTTAAAAGTAAAAACATCAACATGAAGCCACATGCCATGTCATTTTACTTAAAACATGTGATACCACATCTGCCAGGCCGAAAGCTGTCGCATGCGCTGTGAAACAATGTATTCTGCTTTACATGATAGACTGGGTTTCTAGTTCAAAATTAAAGGCCGTATTAACATAACAAGCCTTTTCTTTTATTTGACTTATTCACCTAGTTTGTTATCTGACATTTTCTAAAGGAACCAACATGCCATTGTTATATACCCTCAGATCAAGTATGGTGGAAATCAAATGAAAACTGAAGGATGTCTTAACATGGCAAAAGTTAACAGACAAACGAGACAACTAAGCGCCATCCCATAAGCATACCCGGCCTTTGGCCATGCCATCCAAAAAGCATACCTGGCCTTTGGCCATGCCATCTCATAAGCATACCCGGCCTTTGGCCATGCCATCCCATAAGCATACCCGGCCTTTGGCAATGCCATCCCATAAGCATACCCGGCCTTTGGCCATGCCATCCCATAAGCACACATCCTTTGGCCATGCCATCCCATAAGCATTCCCGGCCTTTGACCATTCCATCCCATAAGCATACCCGGCCTTTGGCCATGCCATCCCATAAGCATACCCAGCCTTTGGCCATGTCATCCCATAAGCATACACGGCCTTTGGCCATCCCATAAGCATACCCGGTCTTTGGCCATGTCATCTCATAAGCATACACGGCCTTTGGCCATCCCATAAGCATACCCAGTCTTTGGCCATGTCATCTCATAAGCATACCCGGCCTTTGGCCATACCATCCCATAAGCGTTCCAGGCCTTTGGCCATGCCATCCCATAAGCATACCCGGCCTTTGGCCATGCCATCCCATAAGCATACCCGGGCTTTGGCCATGCCATCCCATAAGCAATCCCGACCTTTGGTCATGCCATCTCATAAGCATACCCATCCTTTGGCCATCCCATAAGCATACCCGGTCTTTGGCCATCCCATCTCATAAGCATACCCGGCCTTTGGCCATGCCATCCCATAAGCATACCCGGGCTTTGGCCATGCCATCCCATAAGCAATCCCGACCTTTGGTCATGCCATCTCATAAGCATACCCATCCTTTGGCCATCCCATAAGCATACCCGGTCTTTGGCCATCCCATCTCATAAGCATACCCGGCCTTTGGCCATGCCATCCCATAAGCATACCCGGGCTTTGGCCATGCCATCCCATAAGCAATCCCGACCTTTGGTCATGCCATCTCATAAGCATACCCGTCCTTTGGCCATCCCATAAGCATACCCGGTCTTTGGCCATCCCATCTCATAAGCATACCCGGCCTTTGGCCATGCCATCCAATAAACATACCCGGCCTTTGGCCATGCCATCCCATAAGCATACCCGGCCTTTGGCCATCCCATAAGCATACCCGGTCTTTGGCCATGCCATCTCATAAGCATACCCGGCCTTTGGCCATGCCATCTCATAAGCATACCCGGCCTTTGGCCATGCCATCTCATAAGCATACCCGGCCTTTGGCCATGCCATCCCATAAGCATACCCGGCCTGTGGCCATGCCATCCCATAAGCATACCAAGCCTTTGGCCATGCCATCCCATAAGCATACCGGCCTTTGGCCATGCCATCTCATAAGCATACCCGGCCTTTGGCCATGCCATCCCATAAGCTCACCTGGCCTTTGGCCAGTAAAGATACAAATCAGAGGATCTTACTGAAAACACACAAACAAAATCTACATTGTCAAGTATATTTTAGTAGAAAAACATCAATATATATTTTTTCTGTTGTCACTTGACATTTTGGTTGTTATGTACATCTTAATAATTAGATTTTGTCTTCAATACATGCGTACACTATTTCCGATAAGACATGTTTAAAGTAAATTATGTCGACACACACTTTATGACCCCACCCTGAATACTTGCACATATATTTATCACATAACTTGTGGTATGGGTGTTTAATAAAGCCATGATATAATTATTTATCATATTACACTAGTGAAATAAATATTTCAATGAAGTAGATGCATTGTTTTGTCTTTACCGTTCAGGTTAGAGTATATCAGAATAATGTTCGCGTCGATTTCCGTAACTGATAAAGATATTGGATTATAGAAATCATTGAGGTAGTTCCCTTGTTCGGTGTCGTACGGAGAAGGCCAAATCAACATATGACATCATCATACAAACATACAATGTCATCGCACAACAACATTATGGAAACCACTGAGGTAGTTCCCTTGTTCGGTGTCGTACGGAGAAGGCCAAATCAACATACAAACATACGATGTCATCACACAACAACGTTATATATAGGCAGCTACACTAATAAATGAGGCTCATTACACTTTTTAAGAGTTATGTGATAAACAGAATCTCACATTTGTGCCTACTTAATACTGAATTTATTAAACATGTTGGATAAAATGGATATTTTGCTCGGCACAGCCTAGCATCATATACTTTTATCCAACTTGTTTAATAAATTTGATATTAAACAGGAACTCATGTAAGATCGTCTCTCTGAATATATCAGTTTTGATATTTTATAGCCTACTTCCCCACTGAAACCTTTAAATTGTTTAAGTATAATTTCTTATTTCACACCTGTATAAATCTAACCAATCTCTTTCTGTCTTTTTAACCATGTGGCAATCGCATATTCCCACTATTGTACTCGAAACTGTTGCTTAACAATGCAGCATTCGGAACATCTCATTCACTGCTTCGCAGCATTACTCGAATGTAAATCGAAGGTTTCCATATTGGTTATATTGCCTTAGATTTCCGCCTAAACAAATTTACATTCAAAATCGAAGTTATCGTCTAAATTTTGCAACGTCATTTAGCCGATTGCTCCATCAATAGTTTATTTACATGAAAACAATTACAAAACCTTCGCCTGCATTGTAAAAAATAAACATTTAACGCAAATTATACATCAGTATGTGTGGCAAATGGGTATATTGTTTACATAGCAACAGTGCACTATTTTCTGTGCCATTGCCTTCCAGCTAACAAAATGTCAAGATTTTGAACATACCGAAGCTTGATATACACACGAGGCGGGATCCCAAAGAATGACACGATTGGCCGAGTTTTCACGATTGAACATGTAAATACAAAACAGCTTTATTAGTTTCATACTTCTGTACTCAAGCTGGTATCTAGTCACGGAAATCTATATTCACTATTCAGAAGATGTGGAGTCCGAAAAATACATATTTCATATTTGTACTATGGAAAGACAACTTGTCAAGTTTAACTCAACAAGCCATTCACGTTTTTATCTCACAAGTTTATTTTAGTTAAACTACTGTTTTGATCATTTACATGTGTTTTTCAAATCATATTTTACTCAGTTAATAAATGTGGAATTTTGTTTTGTTTTTCCTTATCAATTAATAACGGAAATTTCAAGTTGAAACGAAAATGTCAATCATACAAAGCAAACAGAATCCATATATTTGATTATTAACAGTTTTGAGTACAATACTGAACTCTATAGGAACAGCACCCATCAGAAAGAATCCATATAGATATATATATACATGTATATATAAAATAAAATAGTTTCCCTACCTACCTACCTTATTTTTTTTTAGAAAGTTATAGGTACCACACATACAATTTTATTTGGCCTCATTAACTGTGTAAAATATAATTGCATATTGTCAACTAAAATAAAATAGCGAGATAAATCATGAATGACTTAATGTGTTAGACTGTTAGAGTTATCTTCTCATGGTTCAACTAATCTACTGCATACAGATTATACCAGATGGACAATATGAAACTAATGGACAATATGAAACTAATATACATGTTCTGCATTTAAGCAACAGTTTTAAGTACACTAGTGGAAATATGCGATTGTCACAGGGTTAAAAAGACAGAAAGAGATTGGTTAGATTTATGTTAGGTGTAAAATAAAGACGTTAACTCCTAAAAACATACTGGAGGTTTATTGCAAGGTGCAATCTATTAGTCCATTTCTTGCAATATGATGCCTCCGTTTGGGCAGTACAACACATAACTGTACATTGGACGCAACATAGTATTGGTCACAATTTTTACTCCTTAGGACTTTAATACGTTGCGACTGATTTTCATCCCCAACTACATTTATTCTGGCAAGAAAATTGAAAATATAAAGTTCTGATTTATTGAATTACAAACATTATCACATACTATTAGGTAAGACTTATACCACCCTAATGCAAACCTTTAACTACCAGTACTGTGCAAATGTTAAAGGGACACACGGCAATCTTGAAGTCTTTATCAAGCATTAAAATTAGCTTCTCGATTTATTAATCCAGTATCATTTTTACTTTAAACCTGCTTGCATATATTTAAATGCAATTTTGATATTTCAACTTTTCTTTGTTATTCCACCATAGTTTTTAATATATTATTGGTGAAATATATAATCAACAGTTAGTAATATGCAAAAACAAGTTGCTGAATACTATTCTTATAATTAATATTATTAATGATTACCTATAAAACAAATGCAATTTATGTAGAAAAACTAACTGGAGGCCGGGAGTTTTACAAAAATCAAGATCACCGTGTGTTCTTTTAAGGTCCCAGTAGCTTTATTTTCAACCGTAATGGAGATTATATAGACTTACTCAAGAATAAATGAATAATATTTCTATCAAATTTGCATTAAATCACCTGATGTACCCAGGCGTTAACTGAAACAACTGATAAGAAACATACCCTTCGTTAAAAAGGTATGCTAACTTTTTAACTCTTATGTTTACATAAACAATTACATAAACATTACCTATGATATAAATAAACCGTTTAGGTCTGCACACTACCTGTTTTATGTTTAGCGTTAGAGGAGTGTAAATGGGATGCAGCATAATAATACACTAAGGTATTGAAATATTAATTCGGCATACTGTGTTAAGTTTAATTCTATTCCATTGATTTCATAGCGTAGTATTATAAGTTATAACACTTCCGATTACTCTGTCTACTATTTCATTTGATATTTTAATAAGCACACTCAGTCTCTGCCTATTCCACCAAAACTGTCACCGTTAACTCCAAAACAGCACAGCAAAGGGCAGGTACCGGTATATCAAGTTCTTTAGTCTAAACAGACTAAAATTATCATCATCTGGGGTCACTTGAAGTGTCAGAAGGTATAGTAGCAGCAGTCAAGGTCTCTGTAGCAGTTCCCGTCATATCTGTCTGACTTGTTGGTTGTTCTCCGAGTTGGCCCTGGGGACCGAAACCGGGAAGGTTTGGGGCCCGCCCCTCAGCTGCTGCACGCTCCATTTCCTTGATAGCAACATCCTGTTTTGCATTCTGGAACTCCATGAAGGTGAACATGAGACGCTGGTTATATTTCACATATCTGTCAGCACAAACCCCCACACAGGCATTCTGGAATTAAATGTGTTATGATAAGAAAGTTTAAAATCACCTTCAAATCCTGAGAACAAAGCGTTAAGATACTACATGTATGTATGTATGACAGTAATGTATGTTTACAGTGAGGAAAAATAAAATAAAATTTCACTGACTGTACTACAGTTTTTTTGCAATAACCAAAATATTTGACAAAAGAAGTGCTGTAACTCCGATATCACAAGGTTGATTTTGACGTCAAATTCATATGCACATCTTGACATCAGAGAGAGGAGACAGACATATAAACGTTTCGGGGTGGACGGACATGGCTAATGCTATATGTCCCCTCACCATTTGGTGGTGTTGGGCATAAAAACAAGAGGCCCAAGAGGGCCTGTGGACGCTCTACTGGCTAATATGGCTCTTATAACATCAATGAAGCGAATGACTATCGTCTTAAAGCGGCAAAATATAGCATTTTTAACTTAATCAAGAGCCATAAATCCGCCATTACTGGTTTGATCTGGATGGTTTTCAAACTTGGCCAGTAGAGATAATAAAAAATAAGAAAAAAAATACATAAAAATAATAAAAGAAAAAAAATCTGGTAAAGTTTGGTGTTTGGTAAAGATCAGATAAAAAAACGAAGGCCCTATCGTCTTAACAAGGCAAAATATAGCATATTTAACAAAATGAAGGGCCATAACTCCGCTGTTACTGGTCCGATTTGGCTGGCTTTTGAACTTACCATTGATATTAACAATTTGTGCAAGTTTGGTAAAGATCAAATAATAAATGAAGGTGCTAGAGTGTTCACAAGGCTTAATATGGCATTTTTCAGAAAAAACAAGGGCCATAACTCCGGTGAAATTATTCTGATCTTGCCGGTTTTCGAACTTGTCCGAGCTTTCATTGATATAAAGACACTGGCAAAGTTAAGAAACGATCTGATTAATACTAAAGGCCTTAGAGTGTTCTCAAGGCAGAAAATAGCATTTATCAGAAAAAACAAGGGCCATAACTCCGGTGTTAATGATCCGATTCAGCTGGTTTTCGAATTTGCTTGAGCTTTCATTGATATTAACAATCTGTGCAAGTTTGGCAAAGATCAAATAATAAATGAAGGTGCTACAGTGTTTACAAGGCAGAAAATGGCATTTTTAAGAAAAACAAGGGCCATAACTCTGGTGTTACTGACTCAATTTTGCTGAATTTCGAACTTGTCCAAGCTTCCATTGGTATTAACAATCTGTGCAAGTTTGGTAACGATCAAATAATAAATAAAGGTGCTAGAGCGTTCACAAGGCAGAACACAGCAATTTTTCATAAAAAACAAGGGCCATAACTCCGGTGTTACTAATCCGATTTGGCTGATTTAAGTAAAGTAAAGATCCGATTAATATTGAAGGCCCTAGAGTGTTCACAAGGCAAAAATAGCATTTTCCAGAAAAAACAAAGCCCATAACTCCAGTGTTACTGATCCGACTTAGCTGGTTTTCGACCTTGTCCGAGATTTCATTGATAATAACAATCTGTGCAAGTTTGGTAAAGATCAAAGAAGAAATGAAGGTGCTAGAGTGTTCACAAGGCTTAATACGGCATTTTTCAGCAAAACACGGGCCATAACTCCGGTGAAATTATTCTGATCTTGCCGGTTTTCGAACTTGTCTGAGCTTTCATTGATATAAAGACACTGGCAAAGTTTAGTAAAGATCCGATTAATATTGAAGGCCCTAGAGTGTTCACAAGGCAGAAAATAGCATTTTTCAGAAAAAACAAGGGCCATAACTCCGGTGTTACTGATCCGATTCAGCTGATTTTCGAACTTATCCGAGCTTTCATTGATATTAACAATCTATGCAAGTTTGGTAAAGATCAAATAAGAAATGAAGGTGTTAAAGTGTTCACAAGGCTTAATACGGCATTTTCCAGCAAAACAAGGGCCATAACTCCGGTGAAATTATTCTGATCTTGCCGGTTTTCGAACTTGTCTGAGCTTTCATTGATATAAAGACACTGGCAAGGTTTAGTAAAGATCCGATTAATATTGAAGGCCCTAGAGTGTTCACAAGGCAAAAGTTAACAGACGACGGACGGACGGACGACGGACAACTCGCCATCCCATAAGCTGGCCAGTAGAGCTAAAAAAGAGTTTTGTGGGGTGGGGGTGGGAGGATGTGGCGTGGGGGAGGGCGGCGGTGGGTGGTGGGGTCATACCCCAATATGACTGAGGTATGAATAAGAAGAGTAAAACATATGGTCAGTAACAACAGATTGGATGTTTACTTAAAATCAAAATTACTGCAAATTTCAATAGGCTATGTTAAGTTGGGCTCTACGGGCACACAGGGAGCCCATGATTTATTTTAGCCTAAATTACTGATGCAGCCATTTAGATAATGCTATAAAGAATTCCAGCCCAACATCTGGTTGAGCTAAGACAGCATACGTGCAAACCTTGATCTTGCTATAAATTATGAGAATAGTTCAGAGAAAATTGTATTTGCATATTACTCACTGTTGATTATATTGGACTTGCACCAATAATATATTTAGTTGTAGCATGGTCACTGAAAATTCTCTTTGTAATAGCACAGGTGTAAATCGTTTAATTGAAAATAACACCTGTCAGAATAACAGTTAGAATAACAGTTAAAATAACAAGTTAGAGTATGGCTGGGAGCTGAACTCAATGAAACCATACTCTATCTATTACATACACCTGGTTTGGAAGAATTGCAAATTAAAAAAAATATCTAATTATATGCAAGCAGTTTCAAAGTCAAAATGATACTGGATTAATAAATGGAGATGCTAAAATTTAGTGTCAATTTACTTCAAGATTGCCGTGTGTCCCTTTAAAGCTGGTGCATCCGACTTCTATTTTGTAGAAGATTTTCTAAATGTTCCAATCAAAGGAGTCGAGTGTATTGTAAATACAGTATCCCCATGTATAGATCCACGTTTGTATATAATATTATATAAATATATATTTTAATATACTAGTAGTGGATAGTCAACGTGATGTATTACAATATGTCCGATTCCAGTGTTCCAATTCAATCTAAAAGTGTCATATTAATCATAATATTGTGTTAGTACTCTGTTGTTCAGGTCTAAAATTTGAATTTCCCATAGATAATAGATTTCCCATAATTTCCCATACATTTCTAACGATATCAGGTGTACCCTGGCAATTAACCCTTAACCGGCTACATATATATATAATGGACTGTTCTTTCTTTGAATTAAGACCATTCCATTTATGTTACGAAGGGGTGTTTTGGGGGAAATGACTGATCAGCAGCCAGTCATTGTAAACCCTGATCAGCCTGCGAGTAATGATCTGAGTTTACAAGTAACTCACAGATCTGGGTTTACAAGGATGCAAAAGCTATTATAGTCGTGCTAAATGGGTTAAAGGTTAACCTAGGATAGCATATCAGAATGAATTACCTTGTAAATTAGGCTCATTCATTGTATTTTTGTCCTTCAGGAAAGAAAATATGATTGCCAACTTTTTGTTGGACTCCTGTCTCGACCCCCATGAAAAGACTTGCAGAATCAGTGTGTATTTTTCCTTACATAAGTGGTGCTGAAAAACGGTCCCATTCCCAATTGCAAAAAGTATGTTTTTCACCCAACTGGAGTGAAAAAAAAATCCCAATCCATTTTTTTTTTTAAATATTTAGAGTGAAACTTTAAATAGAAGAAAGGGGAAAATATATTCTTTAGGTGAGGGTAATGGAATACTACAAGAGAATGTATACATGGTAATGAATGTGTCTGCAAAGTATTTAAGCATAAAATATTGCTTTTGTTTGATAGTGAAAGATTCCCAATTTAAGGCAAAACAACGCACATTTTTCCAGCTGAATGGGTACCAGTACCATTCCCAAAAGGATGAAAAACAATCATTGAGAATGTACTAGTTAGTACCTATTTTAACAAACATTATCATATTGGCTGTGTATATTGACATAATTAAGCCAGGAATTAACTCCACTCTGAGATTAAAGGGACACACGAGATTAAAGGGACACACGAGATTAAAGGAACACACGAGATTAAAGGGACACACCAGATTAAAGGGACACACGAGATTAAAGGGACACACAAGATTAAAGGGACACACGGCAATCTTGAAATTGTTTATCAAGCATTACAATTAGTGTCTTAATTTATTAATCCAGTGTCATTTTGGCTTTAAACCTGCTTGCATATAATTAAATATTTTTTTGAGTTTTCATTTATTCTTCTTATTTCCATAGGTTAAATATATTATTGGTGTAATATAATCAACAGATTGTTATGTGCAAAAACAATTTGCTTTATATTATTGTTATAATTATTATTAATGATTGAACAAAAACTGACAGGACGCCTGCAAGTTTAAACAAAAGGGCCAAGAGGGCCTGTATCGCTCTAATGTCTATATGGCGTCTGTGGTGGGAAACACGACATCGATATTCGCAATTAGGCTTGGTACTGATCATTCATTTAAAGTTTCACTGAAATCCAGCCAGGGGTTCAGGAAAACTTGTCTGGATAAAGTTTGTGTATAAGGGGCCATAACTCTGATCATTCAACCGCAACACGGTGATGATATGCGCAACTAGGCTTGGTACTGATCATCCCTGCAAAGTTTCGTTGAAATCCAGCCCGGGGTTCAGGAAAACTAGTCTGGATAAATTTGTGTAAAAGGAGCTATAACTCTGTCAAAAATCATTCGACAGGAACACGGCGATGATATGCGCGACAAGGCTTGGTACTGATCATCCCTGCAATATGTCGTTGAAATCCGGCCAGGGGTTCAGTAGAACTAGTCCGGACAAAATTTGTGCACTAAAACCTTTAAAGGGCCATAATTCTGCCAAAAATTATTCAACCGTAACATGGCGATAATATGCACAACTAGGCCTGGTACTGATCATCCATAAAAGCTTCACTGAAATCTGGCCATGAGTACAAAAGAGACTAATCACAACATAGTTGTATATTAAAACCTATAAAGGTCATAACTCCGCCAAGAATCATTCAACTGGGACACGGCGATGATATGCACAACAAGGCTTGATACTGATCAAACTTGCCAAGTTTCGCTGACATCCGGCCAGGGGTTCAGGTGAACTAGTCTGGACAAAGTTTGTGTATTAAAACCTATAAAGAGCCATAACTCCACAAAAATATTACAGCCAGAACACGGTGATGATATCCACAACTAGGCTTGGTACTGATCATCCCTGCAAAGTTTCCTTGAAATCCAGCCAGGGGTTCAGGAGAACTAATCCGGACAAAGTTTGTGTACTAAAACCTTTAAAGGACCATAACTCTGCCAAAATCATTCAACCGGAACACGGAGATGATATGCTCAACTAGGCTTGACACTAATCATCCCTGCAAACTTTCATTGAAATCCGGTCAAATGAAGGCCCTATCGTCTTTAAAGGGACACACAGCAATCTTGATGTTTTAAAAACTCATGGCGTCCCGTTATTTTTTCTCTTCACTTGCATTTGTTCAATCATTAATAGTAATTGTTAGAATAGTTCAAAGCAAATTATTTTTTACATATTACTAACTTTTTATAATAGTGCATCAATAATATGTTTAAAAATTTGGTGAAATAGTGAAGAAAATTGAAATCTCCAATTTTTTATTTAATCATATGCAAGCAGTTTTAAAGTCAAAATGACGCAGGATAACTAAATTGAGGAGCACATTTTAATGTTTGAATAAAACTCAAGATTGCCATGTGTCCCTTTAAAGAGGCAAAATACAGCATTTTAAACTAAATCAAGGGCCATAACTCTGGTATTACTAATTTGATTTGGCTGGTTTTCGAACTTTTCCAAGCTTTCATTGATATTAAAAATCTGGTAAAGTTTGGCAAAGATTGGATAAAATAAATAAAAGCCCTATCATCTTAACGAGGCAAAATACAGCATTTTTAACTAATTCAAGGGCCATAACTCTGGTGTTACGGTCTTATCTGGCTGGTTTTCGATGTTGTCCAAGCATTCATTGATATAAACAATCTTTGCAAGTTTGGTAAAGATCAAATAATAAATGAAGGTACTAGAATGTTCACAAAGCAGAATATGGCATTTTTCAGCAAATCAAGGGCCATAACTCTGGTGAAACTAATCCGATCTGGCGAGTTTTTGAACCTGTCCGAGCTTTCATTGATATTAACAATCTATGCAAGTTTGGCAAAGATCAAATAATAAATGAAGGTGCTAGAGTGGTCACAAGGCAAACAAGAGGGCCAAGATGGCCCTATATCGATCACCTGAGTACTCGCCCATTATCAAACTTCTTCGAAATCTCATGGTCATATACAATCTGTGTAAGTTTGGTTCAGATTGTTAGAAATGTGGCCTCTATTGTGTTAACAACATTGATGTAAAGACAAAGTTAATGCAAAATGAAGGTGATAGAATGTAACCCCTGAGGCATGACCAAATGTGACCCCATGGCTACATGTAATATATGAGAGCTGTGTGCCTTGTGGTTCAGAGAAGGAGATTTTTTAAGTTTTTTCCTATACAAGTCAATGTAAAATATGTGACCCCTGGGGCAGGGCCAAATGTGACCCCAGGGTCACCATTTGAACAAACTTGGTAATGGACCATAAGCTCATAGTAAATGCAAAATAATAAACCTCTGGCTCTTGTAGTTGCAGAGAAGAGAATTTTTAAAAAGAAATGCTATATAAATCTATGTTAAACTGTGATGCCTGGGACGGGGCAAAATTTGACCCCAGGGTCACCATTTGAACAAACTTGTGTGGCGGACCATAAGCTTATAGCCAATGCAAAATATTAAACCTCTGGCTCTTGCAATTTCAGAAAAGAAGATTTTTTTACGTTTTTCCCTATACAAGTCTATGTAAAACTGTGAACCCCGGGGTGGGTCAAATGTGACCCAGGGTCACCATTTAAACAAACTTGGTAAAGGACCATAATCTTATAGTAAATGCAAAATATTAAACCTCTGGCTCTTGTAGTTTCAGAGAAGAAGATTTTTTTTTATATATAAGTCATTGTAAAACTGTGACCCCCGTAGCAGGGCCAAATTTGACACCAGGGTCACCATTTGAACAAACTTGGTAGAGGATCATAAGCTTATAGCAAATTCAAAATATTAAACCTCTGACTCTTGCAGTTGCAGAGAAGAAGATTTTTTGATATTAATAATTTTTCCTATATAAGTCTATGGAAAACTGTGACCACCGGGACAGGGCCAAATTTGACACCAGGGTCACCATTTGAACAAACTTGGAAAAGGACCATAATCTTATAGTAAATGCAAAAGATTAAACCTCTGGCTCTTGTAGTTTCAGAGATGAAGATTATTTTTTTCCTTTATAAGTCTATGTAAAACTGTGACCCCCAGGGCGGGGCCAAATTTGACCCCAAAGTCACCATTTGAACAAACTTAGTAAAGGACCACAAGCTGGTAATACATGAAAGCTCTGTGCCTTGTGGTTTCAGAGAAGAAGATTTTTTTAAAGTATTTTCCTATTTAAGTCTATGAAAAACATGCAAAATCCCAATATACAAACTTTGGACCCCCAGGGCAAGGTCATTTATGACTGTAAAACTGTGACCCCCAGGGCGGGGCCAAATTTGACCCCAAAGTCACCATTTGAACAAACTTAGTAAAGGTCCACAAACTGGTAATACATGAAAGCTCTGTGCCTTGTGGTTTCAGAGAAGAAGATTTTTTTAAAGTATTTTCCTATTTAAGTCTATAAAAAAAACATGCAAAATCCCAATATACAAACTTTGGACCCCCAGGGCAAGGTCATTTTTGACCCTGGGCACTTCATTTGAACAAACTTGATAACCTAGGCATCGGTGTTCATTTTAAAAGAAAAACTGTCGAAATCTGTCCAGCGGTTCTTGAGAAGGTTTTTTAAGGTTTCGACCATATATGTTAATGGTGGACATTTTGGATGTCGCGCTGACATAATTTTAACAAATCTAAAAAGCATTTACCTATGGATAATCCATATGAAGTTTGGTCAAAATTGGCCAAGTGGTTTCTGAGGAGGTCATTTGAAGCAAAAGTTAACGACGGACGAAGAGTGATCCCAATAGATCACCTTGAGCCTTCGGCTAAAAATGGCATTTTTTAGCAAAACAAGGGCCATAACTTCTGTTGTTACTAATCCGATCTGGCCGTTTTTCGAATTCATCCGAGCTTCTATTGATATAAATACACTGGCAAAGTTTTGTAAACATTAAATAAGAAATGAAGGTGCTAGAGTGTAAACAAGGCTTAATATGGCATTTTTGAGCAAAACAAGGGCCATAACTCTGGTGTTACTAATCCGATATGGCTTGTTTTCGAACACATCCGAGCTTCCATTGATATTAAGACACTGGCAAAGTTTTGTAAAGAACCGATTATTAATAAAGTCTTTATCGCATAAACAATATGAAAGTTAACAGACGGACGGACAACGGACAACTCGCCATCGCATAAGCTCTACTGGCCGCTTTCGGCCAGTAGAGCTAAAAAATGAAGATAGCTGTTCGTCCCTTTAAAGAGAAAAGAGAATTATTGCATGATCTTGCGGACCAATGTGGTAATGAATACCTCCTCAGTTGTGAGTTCTCTGTTGTTAAAGTTTGTTACACATCTTTGGAAACACTGTTCTGTAAGCTTGTTATATAATTCAAGGAAGTCTTTCATCTGAAATGACACCAAAAACATCTAAAATGAGACACAAAATAATCTGTCGGATAATAGATTATACAAACAAAATATTAGGTGAATAATCTGTCGGATAATAGATTATACAAACAAAATATTAGGTGAGCTACAGAAGCTGATCACTAATTTATTTTTTAAGCTGATTTTTTTATGAAGAGAAAAATGACATACAATCAATGCTAAATTAACAAATGCAAAAGAATACTGGAAACTACTTAAAAATTCAGTAAGTCAAAATAAACCCCAAAAACTATCTGTAGAAAATTTTGCAAGCTATTTTAAAGCAGTTAATAATCCTACAGATAAGTTTTTCCAAGCAGATGAAGATATTATTTACTTTAACGAACGCTTTCTAAATTCCGAAACACAAATAATGTTTGACGAGTTGAACATTGAAATATCGTGTGTTGAAATACGAAAAGCAGTGTCACAGCTAAAACAGGGGAAAAGTGGGGGCCCAGATATGCTACTTAACGAATTCTTCATACATGGCATTGATGAACTTGTATCATATCTGCATGGATTGTTTAACAAAATATTAAATATTGGTTATTTTCCTGATGGAGTGAAGGTTATATTATACCACTGCATAAGAAGGGAACATTAGACGAAGTTAATAATTTTAGAGGTATTACACTTCTTAGTACAATGGGGAAACTATTTACTAGAATTTTAAATAGTAGGTTAACATACTGGTCAGAAAAATATTTTGTTTATATTGAAGCCCAAGCCGGTTTCAGAGCAAATATGAGAACAGCTGATAATATTTTTGTCCTGCATGGAATTATTAATCATATGTTAAACAAGGGTGCTAAGCTATATTGCGCTTTTGTTGACTTTACAAAGGCATTCGATTATGTGGTACGGGACATAGTATGGTACAAATTAATTAAGATCGGGGTAAGGGGTAAAATACTAAATATAATTAAATCTATGTATGAACATGTAAAGTCAAAGGTTAAAATAAATAATACACTTAGTGATACTTTTGATTGCATGTTAGGTGTACGCCAAGGTGAATGTTTATCTCCGTTCTTGTTTGCTATGTATTTAAACGATTTGGAAGATGAATATTATTTAAAGGGTGCAGAAAGTATTGATATTGGAATGCTTAAAATATTCATACTTTTATACGCGGATGAC
Source organism: Cyrtodaria siliqua (assembly GCA_037043455.1). NCBI lineage: Eukaryota > Metazoa > Mollusca > Bivalvia > Adapedonta > Hiatellidae > Cyrtodaria > Cyrtodaria siliqua. The sequence goes on from JAWPHD010011145.1 coordinate 47,430, forward strand.
ATTATCTTATTTGCAAATTCACCAGATGACTTAAAAAATAAATTACTTATATTGTACGACTACTGCGAAAGGTGGAAACTTCGAGTTAACACGGATAAAACAAAAGTAATGATATTCAGAAAAGGTGGGATTTTACCAAGAAATTTAAACTTTCATTACGATGGTAAACCCATAGAGAGAGTAAATAAATTTTCATATCTAGGTATTGTTTTTACTGCTGGGGGATCATTTGCAAATTGCCAAATAACTTTATCGGGACAAGCACAAAAAGCTATCTTTAAGCTTAATAAGTATTTATACAGTTTTACCAATATTACATCCAGACATTATTTAGAATTATTCGATAAGTTGGTAACACCTATACTTAACTATGGTAGTGAAGTATGGTTTTTTTGTCAGGCTAAACAAATCGAACGAGTGCATATGCAGTTCTGTAAACAAATATTGGGTGTGAAAACGTCAACTCAAAACGATTTTATTTATGGGGAACTAGGTAGAACAAATTATGCTACACGAAGACTATATATTATTATCAAATATTGGTTAAAGGTTATTAGTACGGACGAAAGAAAATATATAAATTATGTTTATAAATTGATGTTAAACGACATAAATGATAAACCGAACACCAAAAATTGGGCCTCTTTAATTAAAAATGCTCTAGCGCAGTTTGTTTTTTTCGAGGTGTGGACATTACAAGGTGTAGGAAATAAAGTACTCTTCCTAAATGTGTTAAAGAGACTTACTGATAATTTTGTTCAAAACTGGAACAGTAGACTAAATGAGTCTAGTAGAGCTTCTTTTTATAAAGAATTTTCATCGTTTGAATTTCAAAAATATTTGGATATTATTAACATAAAAAAATTCAGAATTGCTCTTTCCAGATTACGAGTATCATCTCAACGGTTAGAAATAGAAGCAGGCAGATGGTCAAAACCACAAATAACTCCGAGAGAAAATCGTAAATGTAAACTTTGTAATTGTGTTGAAGACGAGTTTCATTTCGTTTTTGAATGTTCATTATATAATGATATTAGAGTTGCATTAATCAAACCATATTACTATAAAAGGAAAAGCATGTTTAAAGCTGTTGAACTTTTGCAATCGACAAACACGCGGGATATAAAAAATATTGGTGAATATATTTATAAAAGTTTTAAGGTAAGGAATGATACAGTGTTTGCCAGATAGGATCTGACTTAATTGTTGTAATAATCGCATACTTTTAATTATAATACAATGCGGTTGTGTATGTTTGTTTTGTGAATGTGTTTATCGCTATGCCATTTATGTGTGTTTATATTCTGTAGGGGTATATATTTTAATTATAACTCATGAATGGATGAATGTTTATAATTTGACTGCCATGTTGTCTTCAGATATTTATATGAGGTAACAAAGAAAACAGTCACACTGTCCACTATGACCGAGAAACATAGTTTAAATAGTATTTGTATTTGATTGATTTGCTCAAGGGTCTTTTCAGACTTATTGCAACATTTTATATATACATTTGTAAGGTTTAAGGAGGATGGCCTCGAACCTCCATAGACCTATGACGAGGTAAATAAAATATATATATGAATTGTATGCAGTTTGATTTATTATGAGAGATAATGTGAGATAGTGAACTACTTGTATTGTACCGGTACATACATTTTTAAACAGGAGTGCTGAGCATTTACAATCTAAAATGCATTTATATAAATATCACCCCACCTCCACATTAATTTTAATGAGCAAAATTCTTAATATTCCACATTAAATGCGGTTGGGGTGGAGCAACTGCTTTTTTTACCAGTATTAATATATAAATATAACAGGTTTTAAAAACGGTGAGATTTTAGGATATTTTTTATTATTGCATTTTTTTTTAAGGGGATGAAGAAAATGTCCAGTCAATGCTCCACACCCCAGCCTTGTACCTTTTAACACAGAAAATTAGGCAGTTTGACAAAATATCACAATCCTATTTGATACATTCCAAAAACACTCAGAAAAAATAGGCAAGGGCCCCTGTGTCAAGTTACCCTCAGGCTCAGCCTAAACACAGCTAAAGCCCTAATTGTTAAATTCTAGCTCTGGCCATGCATTACTGTTACTTTTAACTTTTCAGAGCTATCCCAGCCCTTCCAGGGGTGCCACCATCCTGTGACCACTGAATTACCCTCGTCGCCAGTAAGTAAATCAAGGGGGAAAAGTCCGAGTGCTCTATCAACTGAGCCACCGGTTACCCAATATCACCGCAGAACGAAACGACTCGGGGCGAAACAACTAATAGCTTTTCATTTGACTGACTTGAAGGCATAATCTCTTTCTTTTTTTATACAAACTACTAACATTTCGAGCATTCTGCTCTTGAGCTGATGAAATTCCGTTCATTTCAGAGTTTTATTGCATATAAATAATGCAAAATACGAAATTCTGTCTTTGATGGATGATTCGTCCTAGGCGCTCTTCTAAGGGACGTTACTCTTATACTCACGAGGTATCGTACCCTGGGCTTTACGTACCCTGGACGTTTTGTAGCCCACGTAAGGCGTCGTTTTGTAGCCCACGTAAGGCGTTTCATATGCGGGCAATTGGAGGAATGTACCCATACACTGAGCAGCTCTTAACACATTACGAATTCACAGACCCAATATTTAATAAAAAAATAAATAGGAAACTATGACATGTATCTAAACGGCAGAATGACGAAGAAAAAATAAATCATTTAATCATATTAATTAAAGTGAAAATGATACCAGTAAAAAAAGAGGTCCTAATTTTAATGCCTGATAAAAACTTCAAGATTGCCGTGTATCCCTTTAATTGGTTTAACGATATATATTGGATAGTTTACATGCCAAAATAAAAAATGTTTGATGTAATAATTGTAATTTAAATTTAAAACCTTGAAAACAATGTCATTAAATGACAGTGTGTGTGGTCCTAGCAGTAAACAAGTTTTTTCTCGAGTTTGTTTCTTTGATACATAACTATGATACTGTAGGATTTCAAGAAACCATGGACGAACTTAAAGGGAATGTAGCGACACAGCCAAACCATCTTTATATTGAGAGTTCTGAAAGACTTGAATAAGGCTGAAAGAATTATCAAAATCGGATAAAGAAGATATGACCATTTGAAGTTTCTGTTGAAACGGATATGAAAGCGGCCATTTAGACAGCTATGACATCACGGTTCTAAATGACCATATATGGAATATTCATCAATATGAACATTTACTGATTTATAAGGGAAAATGATAGCAACTGTATGAAAAATATGTAATACTTAATGGCAACAATGCTTTATATGACCAGTAAAAGTTTTTGCATTCATTTGCAGTGATTTTCTTCATTTAAATGATATTTAATAATATTTCTTATATGGTGATATGGAACTATGATGTCATAGTTCTCAAAATGGCGGCTCCCATATTCTTTTTAGAACAACATTTAAATGGTCATATCTTTTTTGTTTATCATCCGATTTTGACGATTCCTTCACATCTTCCCAAGTTTTTCAGAACTCACAGTAATAGAGCTTGTTTGACTGTGTCGCTACATTCCTTTTAACCAGTACTGTTAGTTTGGATAACTTTAACGTATATTATAAACACAGACATACCATTTCCGAGAGATGTGGAATAATTCATACATAATGCTCAGTTGAAGGTCCTTATTCTGAACTGCAGATATGTACCCTTGACATGCTCAGTAAACCAGCGAACTAATAATCGTTTGAATAAACCTGGGACGAAAATGACATGTAGAGCCCTGAATAAACAAACACGATCTTTCTTGCATGTCTTGTGACCCCACCTTTTCTGATGATTTGTTTTAGTGGAAAGCTGTTTTTCTACACGAAAATTACACTGCCACATTATCATTAGTTTACTTGAGTTGAATTTGCAACAAATCATTAATATGTGACATTTTAACATTGAGGTCAATGGGGAAAAATAAATGGTGGTTTCGTACCTTTAACAATCGTACATTGCAGCACATTTTTAGTGGAAAGCTATTTTTCTACACGAAAATTGCTACATTATCATTAGTTTACTTCCGTTAAATTTTCAACAAATCATTAATATATGACATCAGTCTGGTGACATTTTTAACATTGAAGTCGATGGGTGGAAGTAAATGTTGGTTTCGTACCTTTAAAATCGTACAGGTATAGCACACCCATTGCAGCACTGCAAAATTGCGGTCAGTAAATAATTCTCATTTATTTCTTTAAACAAGACAATTAAACTAATAGTATGTACACTTGTTGGTGTATATCACATTGTGGATATATTTTTGACATGTTTCATGCATTGTCATGTTAAAAGTATGATATTTTAATTTGTTTTTGGTTATATCATTATGAAACTGAGTGTATGAATACAGAGGGCTTCCCAGGGTCTATGTAATAGACACAGCCCCACACACCCACCCCACCCCACCTCACCTACAGGAGCGAAAGAAGAGGGATAGAGAGAAGAATAAACAATGCTGTAGTATATGTATATATAAATAGAGAAGAGGGATAGAGAGAAGAAGAAACAGTGTTGTAGTATATGTATATTTATATATACATATATGTAACAGGGTGCAGATCATAAGGTACATTGGATAGGCCTGCAAACAATAAATAAGAAGATAAAACTATGGTACTTCACTAACATACACGATACCCATATAGTACTTCACTAACATACACGATATCCATACACGATACATTCACAATACAGGCGCATATCTAAATTAACAATAACTTCAGATAGTAAAAATACAAGTTAGACAAAGAAAACAATTCTTACCAGAATCCTGTATCATTAATATCGTACATATAATTATAAGAGTATTCACTCTGGTACAGTGAATACTATGACTCTTGTACTCCGGGAAGGACAACCTTACCCAGCAAAGTATATAAAGATAGATTTGGCGGTTAATTGTGAGTGTGGCGGGAATGCACTTGTGACGTGCACAATTGTTCGTGCATGGTGATGGACCCTAACTCTTACATATATAACTATCATACAACAGGGAACCACTCTCTCTCTCTCCTACAGCTTAATATAGTAACAAGGACATCACATGGCAATGACATGACAATCACTTGACAATAACAAGTACAGTTCGACACAAAAATAAGCAATGCATAGTAATATAACATAAACGTAACATGGGTTACATATACTACAACACTATTTCTTCTTCTCTCTATCCCTCTTCTCCCTCTCTCCTGTAGGGGTGAGGGTGGGGGGTGGGGGTTGTGTGTGGGTGGGTGGGGCTATGGTCATAGACCTATTAGTCTGGGACCAAATGTGAAAAATAAGGCAACTGTGAATGAACAATTTTCCTATACTCTTCGGAAATGTGCTAAATATCTTATTTAAACATAGAACTGCAAGAAATCGATTGGCAACCTTTTTTTCCTGCATTGCTTTGGTGGCCATTTTGAATTGCTCGTGCATGGTGATGGACCCCAACTCTTGCATATATAACTATCATACAATAAGGAACCACTCTCTCTCTCCTACAGCTTAATATAGTAACAAGGACATCACATGGCAATGACGTGACAATCACTTGACATAACACGTACAGTTCGACACAAAAATAAGCAATGCATAGTAATATAACATACAAGTAACATGGGTTACATATACTACAACAATATTTCTGCTTCTCTCTATCCCTCTTCTTTCTCTCTCCTGTAGGGGTGAGGGGGGGGGGGGGGGGGGGGCTGTGGTCATAGACCTATTAGTCTGGGACCAAATGTGAAATGTGCTAAATATCTTATTTAAACATAGAACTGCAAGAAATCGATTGGCAACCTTTTTTTCCTGCATTGCTTTGGTGGCCATTTTGAATTCCCACCAATCTTGCTTTTATTTGTCAGTATAATATTCATTTCACCTTCCTTTCCATCAATATTGATTAGTTTTTGTGTGATTATTTAGTATTTATCACATTGCATACTATATAGGATTATTTATTTACATTTATCTGTCCAAGAGAAGAATGATTTTGTTGAAAAAGGAAGATAATTGAAGAAAAAAAACGTGTTTTTTTTTAAAATAAGTTATATCTCGATAATTAAAAAAATAGAAATCTGTTTGTTTTCACTCTATTTATGATACGTATATCAAAACACGTGTTTGAAAAGTAAAATGCAGCGATAATACATATATTAGACTTTACACAACTTTTACAGTACCAGGGTATTAATCTTTAAGTCACAGCCAACTCATTTCCGCATATACCTACGTTATAGCTTTTCGGACTACCCTGATATCCCTATATCTTGTAGCCATATATGACATGCCCTTGCATGAAACTTCTATTCACGTGCCATATATAATGAAGAACGTTTCATTTCATAGCTAATTTTATGTAAAGTTTGTCAGTTCGGAGTCCTAAGAACGCACCGTCCACCCTCCAACGCACCGACCCACTTCCCTCCCCTAGTTTAGTTTTATACCTACCTTCATATATCAAACAATACAGTTTTAAAATTCTCAAGTGCTTCCATTTTTATCATTAAATTTAAATCCATTTATCACTTTGGTAAACATTAGTCTCAGAATCCCTATATTTTTTTATTGACCAATCACTGACCAATCACTGTCTGTTTTAATGTTAAATAATGGTCGAGATCTCTCGTAAATAGTTATTGTAATGCTCTGTGTCGGTTAAATAAAACCAGGGAGTATTCTGTGTCAGTTAAATAAAACCAGGGAGTATACTTACTTCTGTGTCAGTTAAATAAAACCAGGGAGTATACTTACTCCCTGGTTTTATTTAACTGACACAGAGCATTACAATAACTATTTACGAGAGATCTCGACCATTATTTAACACATTCTTAAATCAGTTGAAGATACCACACGGCCCAGCCATGTCAGTACTAAGAGCCTACAACTCCCTTGTCACAACTAAATATTCAGATTATACAAGCTCTGACCAACACCATGCTCTTCCGATCATTAATTCACCAGTTCGTGACTTTTGAATATTGTCCTCAAACATCTCTACAAACTAAATCAGACTGAGTGTCAAGAAAGCACTAGCAAGATCAGTATGGACCTCTATAAGCGAGCATTGATACTGTAATTTCTGAATGAACATTACGGAAAGTGGGGTCTTCTACCTGGTTTCCACCATAGCCGTTTATTTGCCTTCAATGACATTTACAATCTATGGATAAAATCCGAATTGTAAAGCGACTTTGTGACAACCAAAATATCCCTGGAAGCAAATTACAACATAGCCTTTGAAGCCAGTGAAATAGCACAAACATTACAGAGTTATGGCTTCAAGAGGTTTATGTGCCACGCATTGAAATCAAACGTACAACCCACATGTACTGAAGGAGGCTCAACAGAATATATTGACCACTGTCCAGAATATATTGACAGAATATGTGTTATTGAATTTGGAGAAATGTGTTATTGAATTTGGAGAAATAGTTTCATTATTTTGTCCCTGAATTGACATGAGTTTGCGCAATATATTCTTGCATTTGGGGAAAGAGTCCATGACTCCAAGCATACTGACCAACATGTTTGGATCACCCTTTATGCAGACAAGTTTGTATTTTCAAAGTACAGTACGCAATTCAAAGCTAATGGTATGGATCATTCCCAGAAAAACCAAAATAAGTTTTAAAAGTGTAGATGATTTAGCAATTTAGCCAGCAACGCTCCTGAATTTTATTTTTTCGGCACAGCAGAGGCACCATCAACTTCCATCAAGTCAGTTTAAAGCAATAGACACGCTAAATGATAAGCTGAAATGTAATCCTTTTAATATTAACGGAAATTATGTGTCTACCATCCTGACAAAGAAGAAACCAAATCAAGTACCACTGAAACAGAAACGCAAAGAAAAGAAACACAGTTGAGATTTCTTGAAGACTTTGATCTATATAGTGCTGCAGATTGTTGACATATATTGGTAAAATTGTGCATTTTATGATAAAAGCACCAAACTTGACACATAGCTCGACAATACTCTACTAAACATTTTTGGCTATGAACCCAACTCAGATTTTGAAAAAATGTCCATAATTAATTGGTTTCATCAACATTTGTTATTGTAAATACACTAAATTCAGGACACTTATAGACAATAAAACATGCAATATAATTTGGGTAATTTCTTTCTTCAAAATGGTCGCCATTTTCAAAATGGCCGCCAAAAAGTATATCTATACTTCAATAAATAACTGTTAGATATAATACTACGTCTCGTGCAGTTAATGCAAGGAAGGGATAAGGTCTACCAAACTATGGTATAATTTACGCTACACATAAAAACACGAGAATATCAATGATACATCTATAACTTAATCTTCTTTCACAATCTTATATTTATGCCTGTGAGCTAGTTTATTGGGTTAAGATTTAAAGTGTAACTGAACGGTACTGCAATTGCGAACTTTTAGTTTCTCTTTATGATCGTCATGTGCAATATTCAATGGTCTAAGGCTTGCCTTTCTCACAATTCAAATAACTGTAAGCCCGGTTTACCATAAGTATGGTAATCACGTGATGAGCATGCCCTGATGCATGTGTTTATCTACAGTGTCATAATTGCCACAAGGGCACTGGTCCATCTATAGTCTTCAAACAAGTCTCAGATTGTTTTAAGTGCCTCCATTTCAAATACAAAAAGGTTTCAACGCAAAATGCCATTATGATCTTCACATTGGCTTTCAGGTCAATTTCATTTCTGCTCGGCAACTATATAGTTTAGACGCAGTTAATCCGTTAGCATAAAATGTCTTCGCGTTTAGGTTTTGTTTACTTGTTTTGTCTTGTAAATAAGGTTTACCAAGTCAGTGTATTTTAGGGTTTTATAAATATAGTTTATAATGAATCGACAGTTTCTGATAAGAAAATTAGTTTAGTACCCTTCAAAAATCCCAAAGGCTGGAGAAAACGTAGAGAAAATCCGAAGTGAAATTTGATCTAAACTTGTTAATCCCTTAACACATTAACCATAGGGTTCCTGTAAATAACTATTTATTGCAATATTAACAAACAAATACTATGCCAAGAAAACTGAGTGAACAAACTGAACATATTAATTACTTTCTTACAAACAACTATTTCATGACACTTTGTCTATCTTTTTGCGGATTTTTTTTGCGATTGCCATAATATATGTTGCTAAAACCTGATACATATAGGTTCAACTGATTATTTATTACATATTTGGTGGCCATTTTGAAAATGGCGGCCATTTTGAAAAATCTGGCGTGGGTCCATAGCCACATTTTTTCAGTATGGTATTGTCTAGCTATGTGCAAAGTTGAAGGTCCTTATTCTGAACTGCAGATATGTACCCTTGACATGCTCAGTAAACCAGCGAACTAATAATCGTTTGAATAAACCTGGGACGAAAATGACATGTAGAGCCCTGAATAAACAAACACGATCTTTCTTGCATGTCTTGTGACCCCACCTTTTCTGATGATTTGTTTTAGTGGAAAGCTGTTTTTCTACACGAAAATAAGTTATATCTCGATAATTAAAAAAATAGAAATCTGTTTGTTTTCACTCTATTTATGATACGTATATCAAAACACGTGTTTGAAAAGTAAAATGCAGCGATAATACATATATTAGACTTTACACAACTTTTACAGTACCAGGGTATTAATCTTTAAGTCACAGCCAACTCATTTCCGCATATACCTACGTTATAGCTTTTCGGACTACCCTGATATCCCTATATCTTGTAGCCATATATGACATGCCCTTGCATGAAACTTCTATTCACGTGCCATATATAATGAAGAACGTTTCATTTCATAGCTAATTTTATGTAAAGTTTGTCAGTTCGGAGTCCTAAGAACGCACCGTCCACCCTCCAACGCACCGACCCACTTCCCTCCCCTAGTTTAGTTTTATACCTACCTTCATATATCAAACAATACAGTTTTAAAATTCTCAAGTGCTTCCATTTTTATCATTAAATTTAAATCCATTTATCACTTTGGTAAACATTAGTCTCAGAATCCCTATATTTTTTTATTGACCAATCACTGACCAATCACTGTCTGTTTTAATGTTAAATAATGGTCGAGATCTCTCGTAAATAGTTATTGTAATGCTCTGTGTCGGTTAAATAAAACCAGGGAGTATTCTGTGTCAGTTAAATAAAACCAGGGAGTATACTTACTTCTGTGTCAGTTAAATAAAACCAGGGAGTATACTTACTCCCTGGTTTTATTTAACTGACACAGAGCATTACAATAACTATTTACGAGAGATCTCGACCATTATTTAACACATTCTTAAATCAGTTGAAGATACCACACGGCCCAGCCATGTCAGTACTAAGAGCCTACAACTCCCTTGTCACAACTAAATATTCAGATTATACAAGCTCTGACCAACACCATGCTCTTCCGATCATTAATTCACCAGTTCGTGACTTTGAATATTGTCCTCAAACATCTCTACAAACTAAATCAGACTGAGTGTCAAGAAAGCACTAGCAAGATCAGTATGGACCTCTATAAGCGAGCATTGATACTGTAATTTCTGAATGAACATTACGGAAAGTGGGGTCTTCTACCTGGTTTCCACCATAGCCGTTTATTTGCCTTCAATGACATTTACAATCTATGGATAAAATCCGAATTGTAAAGCGACTTTGTGACAAATCCAAAATATCCCTGGAAGCAAATTACAACATAGCCTTTGAAGCCAGTGAAATAGCACAAACATTACAGAGTTATGGCTTCAAGAGGTTTATGTGCCACGCATTGAAATCAAACGTACAACCCACATGTACTGAAGGAGGCTCAACAGAATATATTGACCACTGTCCAGAATATATTGACAGAATATGTGTTATTGAATTTGGAGAAATGTGTTATTGAATTTGGAGAAATAGTTTCATTATTTTGTCCCTGAATTGACATGAGTTTGCGCAATATATTCTTGCATTTGGGGAAAGAGTCCATGACTCCAAGCATACTGACCAACATGTTTGGATCACCCTTTATGCAGACAAGTTTGTATTTTCAAAGTACAGTACGCAATTCAAAGCTAATGGTATGGATCATTCCCAGAAAAACCAAAATAAGTTTTAAAAGTGTAGATGATTTAGCAATTTAGCCAGCAACGCTCCTGAATTTTATTTTTTCGGCACAGCAGAGGCACCATCAACTTCCATCAAGTCAGTTTAAAGCAATAGACACGCTAAATGATAAGCTGAAATGTAATCCTTTTAATATTAACGGAAATTATGTGTCTACCATCCTGACAAAGAAGAAACCAAATCAAGTACCACTGAAACAGAAACGCAAAGAAAAGAAACACAGTTGAGATTTCTTGAAGACTTTGATCTATATAGTGCTGCAGATTGTTGACATATATTGGTAAAATTGTGCATTTTATGATAAAAGCACCAAACTTGACACATAGCTCGACAATACTCTACTAAACATTTTTGGCTATGAACCCAACTCAGATTTTGAAAAAAATGTCCATAATTAATTGGTTTCATCAACATTTGTTATTGTAAATACACTAAATTCAGGACACTTATAGACAATAAAACATGCAATATAATTTGGGTAATTTCTTTCTTCAAAATGGTCGCCATTTTCAAAATGGCCGCCAAAAAGTATATCTATACTTCAATAAATAACTGTTAGATATAATACTACGTCTCGTGCAGTTAATGCAAAGGGAAAGGTCACCAAACTATGGTATAATTTACGCTACACATAAAAACACGAGAATATCAATGATACATCTATAACTTAATCTTCTTTCACAATCTTATATTTATGCCTGTGAGCTAGTTTATTGGGTTAAGATTTAAAGTGTAACTGAACGGTACTGCAATTGCGAACTTTTAGTTTCTCTTTATGATCGTCATGTGCAATATTCAATGGTCTAAGGCTTGCCTTTCTCACAATTCAAATAACTGTAAGCCCGGTTTACCATAAGTATGGTAATCACGTGATGAGCATGCCCTGATGCATGTGTTTATCTACAGTGTCATAATTGCCACAAGGGCACTGGTCCATCTATAGTCTTCAAACAAGTCTCAGATTGTTTTAAGTGCCTCCATTTCAAATACAAAAAGGTTTCAACGCAAAATGCCATTATGATCTTCACATTGGCTTTCAGGTCAATTTCATTTCTGCTCGGCAACTATATAGTTTAGACGCAGTTAATCCGTTAGCATAAAATGTCTTCGCGTTTAGGTTTTGTTTACTTGTTTTGTCTTGTAAATAAGGTTTACCAAGTCAGTGTATTTTAGGGTTTTATAAATATAGTTTATAATGAATCGACAGTTTCTGATAAGAAAATTAGTTTAGTACCCTTCAAAAATCCCAAAGGCTGGAGAAAACGTAGAGAAAATCCGAAGTGAAATTTGATCTAAACTTGTTAATCCCTTAACACATTAACCATAGGGTTCCTGTAAATAACTATTTATTGCAATATTAACAAACAAATACTATGCCAAGAAAACTGAGTGAACAAACTGAACATATTAATTACTTTCTTACAAACAACTATTTCATGACACTTTGTCTATCTTTTTGCGGATTTTTTTTGCGATTGCCATAATATATGTTGCTAAAACCTGATACATATAGGTTCAACTGATTATTTATTACATATTTGGTGGCCATTTTGAAAATGGCGGCCATTTTGAAAAATCTGGCGTGGGTCCATAGCCACATTTTTTCAGTATGGTATTGTCTAGCTATGTGCAAAGTTTGGTGCTTTTATCAACCAATGGACAATTTGTTCACCAATCTGCCCCACTAAAGGAACTGCTTGAAAATCATGAAACCGGAAACACGAAAACAATACAGCCTGGGACTTTGGTGTTTTAAGTGCTTGGCGGAATTTCAGGAACACAAATGATGGCGAGTGCGTGCTGGAGCTGAAAGAAATGAATACCTCGCAGATGAAACAAGGACTGGATAACCCTATTTCTGTTGTTTGTTTAATTTGAATTAAACGACGTGGACAAGATTTTTAGGACGAAAGTATAACCATTTCACATGATTGATTTTGTGTTTTGTCGTTCATTTAACCCGTTTGCTGATTGAATAAAGATCATTTAATAAACATTTAGTCTTTTTCAGTATTGCTGGGAAAGCACAAAATGATGTTTTCACTAAATTCATCGTGTTTGCGCTTTCTCCAAGACATCTATAGAACTGTGCATTATTTTCCGAATATGGAAGTTATTGTATGGATATGGAAATTATTGCACATACAATAACTTCCAAATATGGAAAACAAATCATAGTTTTAGACTTCTCCCCCTGTTAAAAGTTACTCTTGTGCGAATTAAAGTACACCAAATATCAAAGAAAATTCGGCACATTCGTGATGTATACAAGCTATTTTATTGTTAAGGCTAATTAATAGGTCCTTCGGTAAAAGTGTAAGGAAAAACATGTTAATTGAAGGCATATTTTTCAAATATCAATATATAGTCCATATGCAATGGTTATCCTAGTGCTGCATTTTAAGATCACCACAATCTGAAGATGAGGTTGCTCGTGCAAAGAATTGCTATGGAGTGACTGTTCAAGCTGAAATAAAAAAAAGCAAAAGCTGATTATTTGTTGTTGAACATTGTCTTTTGTTAATTAAATACATTTACAAAGAAGAAAAGCAGATAACGAAAACTAGCTGTCCGACACCTATCCAAATACTAACCGGCGTGCCTTATTTTGCTTATATTAAATGATCGGATGAGAACACTTTCGTTTTATAGGGGAGTGATTCTTAGTTTATAGACTGGGTCTCCCACATTTCTATTAAGAGAAGTCAAGTTAGGAGGAACAGGCTGCTTTAAAAACATATTTTATTTCAAATATTTACAACAATACAATATATATAGATCAATATATAATTTACCTATTCTGACAATAATTCTCCCATGTATAGTAAGGTATGTAATAAAGAGGTAAATATACGGCCGTGGTGTGACTTTTGTCGATAATGGCATACCTAGTGCATGGCCCTCGGGCCATTATGGCACTAGGTGTGCAATTATCGACAAAAGGCACATCACGGCCGTATATTAACCTCTAAATAACTCATCACGAATATTTTAAAAACCCGAGAATGAAACTTTTCTTTTAATTGACACATATACATTATTATATGACCCAAACACCTGGCTAGAGTTTTGACGGTTTTGTTATGTAATTTTGCTATTATGTGGAGGGTAAGTGTCTTTAAACAAAAAGAGTTACGCAGATTAAACAAAAAGATTAAAGCAAACTTAAACCAAAAGGTTAACGTAACATATGTTTTGGAGAAAGTAGGTAACAGTGCCTTAGTTGTCTGGGTAATGTCATTGTTTCATGAGGAGAAGGTGCTGTTATAGTCTGGTGAAGACTGGACATGGTTATGATAAGATATAACAAAATAAAGAATGTTAACCCCACCCGCCAACCGCCCGCCGCCCGTCAGGTTACGCCTACCTATAAGCCGATTTTTGTTTCAAAAACACGCCTAAAAACAAATAAAAAGTAACTAATTTAAGAAAACACACACACACACACACACACACACACACACACTTAACTATTCGACTATCATTAGAGAAAAAAAAGAAATGAAGAAAAGCGTTTAGCGTATGATTAGGAATTAAAAATAAATAGAGAAAGGTAGTAGAAGGAAACCTAAAAACCATAAGGCATGATTCGCACGGAAGACATGGTCGTTTGGATTATTTTTTAGGGCGCTTGTTTCAGCCAAAGGTGTTTTGGACTTTTCAGACAAAATTCATCTCGTATCCAAATAAGTTGCATATCAATGAAACAGACATTTTTAATGGTAAATAAAAACACCTTACTTAAAAAAAACATGCGCGGAAGCTGTTTTTGATGGGGCATTTTTAATGCAATATTTTGCAGCATGAACAATTCGGAAAAAAACTATTTTGTTAAGAATTTTTTTATCCAAAAATGGTTTTAAATTACTGGCTTTTCATAAATTAAGGACAGCTCGCCATCCCATAAGATGTGCTGGACTTGGGCCAGTAGAGCTAAGAAACCTACGTTGATTTTTTCTTTTCTAGCACTAGGACGCTTTCATAGGTTTGGCTGTTATAGTTGGTTGGGTGAATGGTGTTTTACGCCATTTTCAAACAGTGTTAGGCTATATATGACGGTCTCATTTGATAATTTAATAAGAGGCCCAAGAGGGCATGTATCGCTCTAATGGCTATATGTTGTCCATGGTGGAGTGGCGGGGGTGGGGGTGGGGGGGGGGGGGGTGTAGAAGGAGTGTGTGTCAAATATGGTAGTATCAAACTAGTTTATATAAAGTGTCTTCAATTATTAAGATATAGAGGGAGGGATGTATTTCGCTCAAGTTGGCTAGCTTTAAAGCAAATCAAACTTTCGTTAATATAGACACTCAAACCAAGTTTGACATGTGACCCAAAGGCGGGGCAAAATTTGACCTAGGGTCACCATTTGAACAAACTTATTAGAGGACCATAAGATGAGTGTAAATACAAAATATTAAACCGTTCGCTCTTGTAATTTCAGAGTAGAAGATTTTTTAAGTTTGTCCCTATATAAATCTATTTAAAACATGTGACCCCGGGGACAGGGCCAAATTTGACTCCAAGGTCACCATTTGAACAAACTTGGTAGAGGACCATAAGCTGATGGTAAATACAAAATATTAAACCTATGGCTTTTGTAGTTTCAAAGAAGCTTTAAAAAAAAAATCCCTATGTAATTCTATATGTAAAACATGTGACCCAGGGGTGGGGCCAAATTTTACTCCAGGGTCACCATTCAAACAAACTTGGTAGAGGACCATAAGCCGAGTGTAAATACAAAATATTAAACCTTTGACTCATGTAGTTTCAGAGAAGAATATTTTTAAATGTTTTCCATATATAAGTCCATGTAAAACTGTGACCACTGGGGCGGGGCCAAATTAGACCCAATGGTCACCATTTGAGCAAACTTTGTAGAGGAACCTAAGCTTATAATAAATACAAAATATTAAACCTTTAGCTCTTGTAGTTTCACAGAAGAAGATTTTTTAAGTTATTCTCTATATCAGTCTATGTAAAACTGTGACCCCTTGGGCGGGGTCAAATTTGACCCCAGGGTCACCATTTGAACAAACTTGGTAGAGGACAATAAGCTGACGGTAAATACAAAATATTAAACCTTTGGCTCTTATAGTTTCACAGAAGCAGATTGTTTTATGTTTTCCCTACATACGTCTATGTAAAACTGTGATCCCTGGGGCGGGGCCAAATTTGATCCCAGGGTCACCATTTGAACAAACTTGGAAGAGGATACATTACATGAGCTGATAATAAATAAAAATATATTAAGCCTTTGTCTCTTGTAGTTTCAGAGAAGAATATGTTGAAGTTCTTCCCTATATATATATGTAAAACTGATCCAACAAGGCCCCTAAGCTCCCAGTTAAAGAAAAAGAACCAAGGTTTCTTATGAGAAATTTTATTAATATTCCTACAGTGAGATTTGAACCAACTGCCCCTGGGGTTTCCAGTGTACATTACCAAATATTGAAAAAAGGGCCATAACTCCGGTGTTACTGGTTTGATCTGGCTTGTTTTCAAACACGTCCGAGCTTTCATTGATATCAACAATCTGGCCAGGTTTGGGAAACATCGAATACAAAATGAAGCTAGCGTGTTCACAAGGCTAAAAATGGCATTTTTGAATAATTCATGGGCGCATAACTTTGGTTTTCCTGGTCCGATATAGCTAGTTTTCGAACTTGTCCGAGCTTTCATTGATATTAACAATCTGTTAAAGTTTGGTAAAGATCGTAAATTGAAGGCCCTATCGTCTTAACGAGGCAAAACACAGTATTTTTAACTAAAGCAAGGGCCATAACTCCGGTGTTACTGGTCCGATCTGGCTGGATTTCGAACTTGTCCGAGCTTTCATTTATATTAACAATCTGGTAATGGTTGATAAGATCTGAAGGAAAATGAAGGCTCTATCGTCTTAACGAGGCAACATACAGTATTTTTAACTAAATCAAGGGACATAACTCCGGTGTTACTGGTCCGATCTGTCTGGTTTTCGAACTTGTCCGAGCTTTCATTGATATTAACAATCTGATAGAGGTTGGTAAAGATCTGAAGGAAAATGAAAGCTCTATCGTCTTAACGAGGCAAAATATAGCATTTTTAACTAAATCAAAGGCCATAACTCCGTTGTTACTGGTTCTGTCTGGCTGGTTTTGAAATTTGTCCGAGCTTTCATTGTTATTAACAATCTGATAAAGATCGGATGGAAAATGAAGTCCCTATCGTCTTAACGAGGCAAAAGTTAACGACGGACGACGGACAACTCGCCATCCCATAAGCTCTAGCTAAAAATGAAAAAAATGGTTCACTAGAAATCACAGCACCCAAACACAATGGCACCGTAGATCCGCACTGTACCACAAACAAAGAGCAAATTAAAAGACAATACACAACAGAAAGAGTGGTGAAGACAGGGTTACCGACTTGCAACGGTCAGTAGTGATTATGGTCCAGCGGTTAGCTTAAATCGATTTTAAGTGTACACAACCTCGCTATTATCCTGTCTTCAGCGTTCAAAGTGATAAGACAATAAAAGTGCATCTCATCAAAAGGAAATCTCTGACAATAAAGTCAACATCCAGAGAAATTAGGAAACAATACATGCATATGTTATTTTAAGGCTATATAAAAAACATAATTAGAAACACCTGAGAATTGTACTGATCAACCGCAGCAGTTGCAGCCCAAAAGAAAACCAATCTAGGGTACGATCAGAAAACCCGATGGACAAAGTCCCACGAGGTTGTCCGGTCATCGCACAAGAGAAACGTGAAACGTAGTGACTGACTGTAGAGGGGTCAATCACCAAACATGAAGTGCGCTGAACAGAACGATACTAAAGGGTCATATCCTTTTCTGACGAATTTCCTGATTTATTGTATAAAGTGATTCAGAAAATCCGTTAGACCCTTTTAATTTCCGAAGTTTATAGATCACATCTCCATAGAATAACGGTTGTGATATTTCTAGTTGCAGAAATGTTTTTAGGTTGGTGGTGTTGTACTTTTCCAGCAGGTTTTCGTTGCGGCGATATAACTTTTAGAAAGATATACGTAGTTTATTAAGACGAAAACCTTGCTGAAGAAGTTTACTTGCAATAACTTGATTTCGATAATTGAAATCCTTAATATCGTTACATGCCAAGCAAACCGAATTGGCTGGGAGATATAAAACCCGTATGATATAACACGAGGTACGTCCCCATCTAAATGTGGAAAGTTAGCGACGTCAAAGTTAAAAGTCATCTCTCTTATCATATATTTTAGTATGTATGCAATCATTTGAACTGGACTCACTATTACTTATTTATCACTATTAGATAAAATAAATAAGTTCGCTTTTCCCTAGCAAACCGAATTAGCTGTGAGAAATAAAACCCGTATGATGTAGCACGAGGTATGCCCCCATCTAAATGTGGATAGTTAACGATGTCAAAGTTAGCGTCATCTCTCTTATCATAGATTTTAGTATGTATCCGCTTTTTACAGGACTTTCCATTGCGTACGTTGTGTTATCCTTACCAGGTTCTAAATATACACCCATTACTTCTAATATTAGTTATTGGGTTTGTTTCTGACCCCTTACAGAAATATGTGGGGTCAGTAAGATTTATAGGGGGCGAGGCGATAGCCAAGTCCTCCCTATACATCTGACTGACCCCACATATTTTTGTAGGGGGTCAGTAACAAACCCAATAACTGATTTATTGCATCAAGCACATTTTTTAAAGAAAACGCCGATATTTAACCCATTCTAATGGAGCGTCAACGTCATTGAGACATTCGACGTCATGACGTCAACGTCACGACAGGTACAGTTTAAAAACATTATTAAATTTACTTATTATGTATGTTACTAACGCCTCAAAGAACTAATTGCAAGTGATTTAATCTTTGAATCAGAATTGTAGTCCATATTGTTTTAGTGGCCCTCTATGAAATCTACTGACCCACTATAGAATAATAGAGGGTCACCATGTGACCGCTCTAATCCAATGAAATTCCTAGGATTTTGTGCGAGGTGCAATAAAGAATCCTGTCTGCGTGTACTTTCGAGAAAACCAACGTGATGCATGATTCCTATTTTATAGAGATGTTGGTATAAACATAATCGTGTATTGTATAAAACTAAATTATAGAATAATGCATACTGATATTTAAAGAAACTTTCTGTATTTAAAGAAACTTTCTGTATAGTGTATTTAGACTAAAATGACATTGACTATCATAGAATGTTGCATGCGATAGAAATGACATTGCCCATCATAGAATGCGATAAAATGACATTGCCCATCATAGAATGTTGCATGCGATAGTGCGTATCGTATTTCAGACACCATATATCTATAACACTTTGAAGCCACGATCCTGCATTAATTGTCCATGTATGGAATAGGTGTCATATTTGTGCAGGAAATATTCGAATGTATGTAACTTATGAATTCTACCCTAACATATGTTAAAATATCACCCTCTGAAGTTACCTCTATTTCATCATGGACTTCGTCATGTATAATATATATTTTCTACCTTGATTCAGAGTGTTCAGTTTTATATTGAGATATTGCAGACTAGCAAAAGCTGTGTTTTTATTTCACGATAAGTCATAATCATTGGCATGCTGTCATAAATTTGCCTATTTGGGGCGAATAGTTAGACGAATGCATGATTCCCTGATATTATATCTTCCATAGATGTTGACCACCAAGGCAAATTTTTGCTGGGGTCACATCGTAGTTTTATATACATGTATGTACTTTTGTTTATTGCAAGTTTTCGATTCCTGATGGACAGATTGGGTAGAAAATTGCATCTGTTATATACTGTGAATGTCTTTCTTAAAAGTGGATAGGTCTAACGACTACATTAAATTAATCTAAAACATAGCTGCTTATAGCATTTGTAACGACCTTATTAGTTATAGCTAATGTCCATAGATCTGAGTATACGTATTGTCATGTATTATATATTGAAACTTACTAATCATAAGGATGTCTTCTCAATATGAATAAATGTTATTTGAGTATTTCTGTTTTGGTGTTCCCTAAAAGTCCAATATATGTGTTAGAGTGTAACATTCATGTTTGTTTTAATGTAATCTATTTTGATGGTTTTGAAGTATTGAGTCGTTAAATGAAATGTAAAGTTGAAAACAAATCTTCATGTGAACAAGTGAAATTAACAATTAACGTAGTTTGAATTATTTTAGATCTTGAGACTCTTACGCATTTTAGAACTTAAGAATGTCGCAAAGAATATATTACTCTGTTGTCTATTATCTGTGTATTTGTATTTTAATTTAATATTGTTGCATGTTCTTTATTTCTTGTTTCACATGTAGCGCGAATTTGATTTTATAATTGACATCTGCTTAACATGGCATTTATTACGCATTTTAACAATTATCTAAATTACAGATATGATCACGTGACTTTGTCAAGGTATATGGTTTCACATTTAGGGGGCGGGTCCGAAGGTATTGACTGGACATCGCTGTCACGTGATCTTTCTTAATTCGGGGAGAACTGATTTTTATTGACGAGGGTTAAGGAGTGGAGTTTGGAAACTAAAGTAAGAAACATGTAGAAAGGAAACAAGTTAAATAGAAGTTAACTGTACAATGTATCGAGTTGAGCTAATTCCCGTGGAAACGAACATTTGGAACGATACACGCAAACTTAAGAGAACCTTTACAAAGTACATCGAAATTAAATGCAACGCTAACAATGACACATACAATTGGATTAAACACAGAATCAGAACAGAATAAAAACGAACGACACAAATTATATTATAACATATGTATTGAGTTTTGAGATGTCCTTAAATCTAAAAGACGTGTACCTTATGGACACGACAAACCCACTTTACAAGTTATGGTGGTTCAGGATGGTAGTTGTTGACTTGTCCTTGTCAATGGCGGCCATTCTGGATTGCCATAACGTATGCCGACCGACTTTAAAAAGAGCCCCGAGATTAGCCAGGGCGGAGTTCTAGGACCTAGGTTATTCAAATAATGTCCTTATGTTATGAGTCTTCATAAAACTTTAAAAACAACTATCGAGACATCAAACGGTAGGGTCGGTTGGGACATATGTTTGAAAGTTTCAGACATGGCTGAGCACAAATGACCAAGAAAAGGCTAAATCCCTATCACCACGTTAGATTTTCAAAATATTAAAGGTACTCGGACTGAATAACCTTAAGTCACTAAAACTTGAATAACTATGAACCAGTAAATATGGAATCAAAATTTTAAGCACTTTTCAGCATGTAATTGCTTTATATACATTTGCAATTATTATTGAAGTGCTCATTAGAAAAAGAAATCAACTTCAGGACTCACAACACTATTAGCTCCCTTGAATACTCGTGCCCTACAGATGAAGGAGGTAGATAAAAACAAATAAGTCCGCTTTTCTGATTTTTACACGACTTTCTATTGCATACGTTGATTTATTCTTACAAGGTTCTATAACTACATCATGTTAGGAAGAGATCACAGACAAGTTCATGCTGATATAAGATTTCTAGCTCATTTTACATCATGGGTCTAATCACCACGGGGTGTATTTTTGTCTGATGATTACGCTAAATTTTGATACACATGAAATTTAAAATTTTCCAACCTGGTAAACTTTTGTTAGTTGTGTTTTAAATTGCAGATATTGGATCACTGAAGAATTAAAGAATAAATACATGCTGTAAATGGCGTTTATCTCTATGCCACGAACAAAAACATTACAATGGAACCCTATGGAAAACTAATTGTGGTGTGAGACGAGTAGTAGTCGTCGTCGTCGTCGTAGTAGTAGTTGTAGAATTTTAGTAGTAGTAGTAGTAGTATTTTAGTAGTAGTAGTAGTAGTGGTAGTAGTGGTGGTTGTAGTAGTAGTAGTAGTAGTATACTTTTAGAAGTAGAAGTAGTAGTAGTAGTAGTAGTAGTATTTTAGTAGTAATAGTAGTGGTAGTGGTAGTAGTTAGTAGTAGTAGTGGTAGTAGTAGTAGTAGCAGTAGTAGATGAAGGGAATAGAAATGTATCAACAATTAAGGTTTACCACCACTAATTACATGCAAGCCTCCGAGGTGTGTCGAATGTAGTTACTATAATAAAAAGTAATCCCTCCATGATAAGTAGGGGAAAACTGCCCATTTCTATTCGATTTTGCGGTTGTATGTATAAGAAGCGTATTAATAGGTTTTACTGGATCACTGATGAACATTTTCGAAATTTCGACTCTATGCTTACACTTTGTGAGCAATGAAAACAGTCAATGAAAACAGCTGTACCCTTGACCTGTTTAAGTAAACAAACAAGAACTTTCTTACATGTCTTGTGACCCCACCTTTTCTGGTGATTTTTCAAGTGGAACATTAGTTTTCTATATGAACATTACACTGCTGCATTATCCATACTTGATTTGAATTTGCAGCAAATCATTAATATGTGACACTTTAACATTGGTGTCTATGGGGAAACTAATTAGTGATTTCATAACTATAAGAGATACGTGTACTAATTAGGACTCGTTTAGATTGGTACCTAGGGACACTTCTCCGATAACAATTGGTAAAATAAGCTCAGAAATAGTTTTTACATAGGTTTTGAGCGTTTTTAGTCCAATTTTGTCTATAAAAGCCGTAATTTTGAGTTTAAAATGACGTGTTTGTGAAGTGTTTGCAATTGAACTATGTTGTTTTGGTATCAACGTGTAGGGTTGCATGTTTGCAACATGTGTTCATGAATTAAATCTGCATGACAACAAGTTTGGTAGGCATGAAACCACTAAATCTTTCCCCTATCCCCCCTAAAATAGGATTCTGTGAAAAATGAAGATGTGTGTAAAAGGTAAAACATTATTCCTTATCATTCAAACTCGACTTGGTAGCGTTCAGCTAGTATCAATTCTGATTTTAGCGGTATTTTTGGCATTATTAAGAGCGTATTCGCTACGATAATCGGGTATGGCACCACCTATTTTGAAGAATTTGCTTAAAAAATCTATTTTGGCATGAAAATCGACATAAATTGGCATATTCATCGTCCTAATTGTACCTAAAATGCATATTTTATTAATGTCCATTGACTGTTCTAAACATTTGATCTATTTAGTATGGTGTATTGACAAGAAATGTCATTTGATATGACAATTCAAATAGTGTAAAAGTTAAAAAAAAATATCTCTGACTTTTGTCGATTTCAGGCTATTGTCCTTGGTATTCACACGACCATATCTCGTCCTTATCATTCCATTTGCATGCAGTAGGTGTTTTTAAGCTTGTTATGAAAATGACAACACCAAATCCTCATTTAAGAAACATCTGAACATGTTTTCTTCTCTTAACTGCAAACTCTTCATAAATTCGTCTCGAGGTATACAGGAAGTAAATCACTGTGGTATTCATGCCTGGTGTAGCTGTGGTATTCATGCCTGGTGTATCGAAAGGAGTTCCCAAATATATAATCCCTAACTTGTTTTGTGATAAAAGGCATTTTTGAGTATTTAAGGCCTGTTTTTCTGGCTGAAATGACTTTATTGACTTGTTTGTGATATCTAAGAACCATTTACATGGTTGTATGATGATTTCATTTATCAACTTGAACTTTTTGAAAGTGAAAGTAGAACACATTTAAGAGGTGCCGAATGAATGCAGTTTGTTCACGGTGTCAACAAAGATCAGAATTTTATTTTCTTATATGCCACTTGACCCCTTCTATTCTCAGTAGTTTTCTATAGTATAATGGTCACATGACTAAGAACATGTAAGTTAATCTCATTTTGAATTTCATTTTGAAAAATGGCTTACTAGAAAGCTTGGACAATATTGCATTGGACTCAATGGGATTTGATTTACTTCCGGTACACCTCGAACCCAAATGTACTTTAGATCGCGAGACGAGTTCTCTAACTCCCCTACTCCTCGTTACCGTAGTTTCATTCCTGCTTCAATATACTTTCCGGCAAGGTGTATAAATATGACCTTACTAGTGGTCATGTTTCTATGGATGGGGTCCTTTTTGAAAGAGTGAGGGTCATTATTCTTCATAGAAAAATAGCGGGGGTCATTTTCCTACCGTTTTCCGTAGAAAACAATACCGGGGATCATTTTCCTACCGAGGTCATTGTGTCACATTACAGAGGCTGTGTTTAATCTAATTAGTATACTACTCAAAATGTGCTAAGCACCAAGATTTCAATTCGACATTTTACGGTGGCTGATATTACCAACATCATAGAACGCACCAGTTAATTTTGTTTTACGATTAATGCATTCTAGCATTCTATACTCAACACATCTATACTTAGGCCATATAAAAGAAATCATAACTATCCTTCATCTGGGTTCAAAAATAAGGCGAAAATGGTCTGGTGCTTTGCAAACTTGGAGTAGTATAGAAAATGTCCTGGTGCTTAGAAAACTTGGAGTAGTATAGAAAATGTCCTGGTGCTTAGAAAACTTGGAGTAGTATAAAAAATGGTCTGGTGCTTTGCAAACTTGGAGTAGTATAGAAAATGGTCTGGTGCTTTGCAAACTTGGAGTAGTATAGAAAATGGTCTGGTGCTTTGCAAACTTGGAGTAGTATAGAAAATGGTCTGGTGCTTTGCAAACTTGGAGTAGTATAGAAAATGGTCTGGTGCTTTGCAAACTTGGAGTAGTATAGAAAATGGTCTGGTGCTTAGAAAACTTGGAGTAGTATACATGATGACTAGTTTTTACCTGTTGCATATACTTCAACTTCACACAAAACCAATGTTTCGCTGTATGGTTTTGGTAGATCCAGTCTGATAAATCGTGCTTGTCTGGTTTTATTAAACGGTACATGTATCACTCCGTGATTATACTCTGTGTTAGTATACACGGGGTTGTCGGTCCAAGTGATGTTTGTCGTTGTCATGTACAGACGAAATCCCTGCAGTTGTCCTTAAATTTACATGAGACAAATCAGGTTTGACTTTCACAAAAGTTAAAGGGACACACGGCAATCTTATTTCTTTTTTAAAACTCGCGGCGTTACGTTTAATTTTTCTAAGTACAATGCATATTTACAAATCATTTTAGTTGAATAGTTCATAGCAAATTGCTTTTGCATACTTGTATTAGGCTACAAATTGTTGATTGTGTTGCACAAAAAATATAAACAATCGGTAAAACAATAACTAAAACACGAAC
This sequence comes from Cyrtodaria siliqua, assembly GCA_037043455.1. Taxonomy (NCBI): domain Eukaryota; kingdom Metazoa; phylum Mollusca; class Bivalvia; order Adapedonta; family Hiatellidae; genus Cyrtodaria; species Cyrtodaria siliqua. Next base: position 72,681 of record JAWPHD010011145.1, read on the forward strand.
AATCGAATTGTATATTTAAGTGATAACCATGCTAAGATTTTGTCTGACCGTAAAACCAACCACATACCGTCCCAGATTGAACATCTTAGCATGGTTATCTCAATTATAATGTGGAGCGTCTTCATGGCCGAATGGTTAACGATGTTGCGTTGTAAAACTTCGCCTCTTACCGCGGCGGGTTCGAATCCCACTGGGAGCTCGACTTGTACGTGAGGAAATGTCGATTCTTAAGGATGGCGGGAGGTGTACAGTACTGGTTCTACCCAGGAAAATTGTCTGCCTCTATGAAAATTCAAATTCATCGGTTACGGCATTCTGTTGATGACATCCAATGACGTCGCTTGTTACAACGTTATGTGACATCACGTACTTTTCAGAAGGTAAATCGCGCGTTTTACGGCCTCAAATTCTAGACGTTAGCCAATGGAGAAACATGTTACCTAATAATTAAGATTATCGTGTGTCCCTTGAAATTATTTTATGCAATCCACAAAATGCTGAATATATATCAGATGTGTCTGGAGTTCTTATGAAAGTTAACTTAAATTCTGAGTTGTAAAAATTATATGAAAGTACGTTGTCATATTGGGTTTGTGTTTTCAATTCACATTGTTCTTCACGTTACGAAATCTTACGAAATCATACAATTTATCATTGTTGTGATTACGGTTTTTTTCTACCAATGACAATTGCTATATTTTAGACTGAATGAGATGAAAAAAATTATTTGCAATTTCTGTGCTGTCCTTTATAAAGTATGTTAAGTGCCGATACAGGGTCTAGAGGCGATCCGGAACAGTGATTGGCGTCAATCCAAATACAAATGATAAAAAAGTGCTTTAGTTTCATATTATATGCGCACTTGCATTCAATTGAGCCGCATACTAATTATAGTTTATGAACATATTCTATCTGGAAAATCCGGATAGCCTTTGTTGTGTTATATACATCATAAATATTAATTCATGTGAATGTTTATAACTATAATAAATTCTTGTTTTATTTTCAAAGTAGGCTACACTTATATTGAACTGTGAGCGGTAGCTAGCATATTTCACTACCGCTCATGAACAGTCTCAATCAAACCGAGACTGCAATATTTCGTATATGTCGTGCTGGGCCGTTTCCAAAGGTCCATTATTATACTCTTTTTCATCACATACTTATAAATAAGTTGTTTTTGAATATACGATAGCTAGTCATATCAATCAGGATTTAGTTGCCGGGCAATAAAGCTTTATCACGTGGGTGAAATAAAGAGTAAAAATGTCATATCACGGAAATTACCGAATGTTCATCTCGATTGTTTTACCGGAGTGACACAGATATTACCGATTAGTTACGATTGTATTGGATTTGTCACTCCTGTGGTTTGTCGTCTGCGTTTCATTTGTTGCTTCCAGTCTGTTTTCGCGACAGAGTATTGGCTATAGAATCATTATCTGTGGATGAAATAACCACTTATGACCTTTCATATTCTTGACTAGACAATTTCAAATTCAATGGCATTCATTTTAAATTAAGTTTCGGAAAAAATAAATGTTGTGTACCACTTCCGCGACAGACCTGAAAACATCAGAATGGACCAGATCTATTAATAACATTGTTTTTTCTCCCTGGAAAACAGCGTAGTGAGTTATATGAATTTGACAGTTCAACAATATATATATGATAAATAGAATAAAAAAATTTCATTTCCATATCACACCATATGTCAGGCCCTCGACTCATATCAGCCCTCAAGATACAGCTCTCGGGTTGATATGGCGTCTCAGGCCTGATATATAGGATGTGATATGAAAATACATTTATTATTCTCTATATAAAATACAACTGCTAGCAATGTGAAATATTTAAGATTAAACAACAAATATCATATTCTTAGCAGTTGTGTACTATAATTCAATAAAAGTGTACTTTGATCATAAAACAAGAATTTAAGAATTCAAGAATCAGAAGTTTGTTACTTACTGAACCGTTGGGATCATCAAGCACGCAAGTAGAATTACGCTTAAGCCGGTGCTAGGGGGCGTGGGAGGCATTGCATTTTAAATTGCCTCTCATGAACAGGATCAAATTAACCGAGAGTGACACTTTTCTCTCTTTTTTTGCGTTTGTTGCTTCAAGGGATCCCCTTTTCGGTATTAATTATTATAGAATTAAAGAACCATATGAATTACTATTTATTATTTATACAACACAAACTATCCAAATTTTTAAATATTTTGATAAAAAATAATAAAAAATAAACTGGACGGATCATGATGCTTACTTTAATGCATATGCACATTAAATATGAAACAGAAATACATGCTACTGCTGGTAATAAATCATTCATATTCGGATTGACACCCCTCGAATCTGCCTAATTCTCCCAGAATGAACTCCAAAATGCATCCAGTTCCTTTAATAATAATCATATGTTTCGCTTACCAGTCTCATTTACGTTCTGACCATATACAATAACCTCATGAATCATAAAAATGGCTGCCAGGTCTACTTGCCACCATGATAAGGTACTGTCTGATGTACCACTGTAATGCATATAATCTAGAGGTTCACAGTCTTTGTTTCCGTCTACCGCATTCGAGGAAACCCATGTATGAGTGCTGTTTTTTGGCCATACTAAGTTTCCGAGCTGTGTTGTTGATTTACCCAAAGCGACATTAACTGAAACAAATAACAACTAGAAGTTATTTTTAGTGAAAACTGATGTCTCCCTCCGCTGGGTAAAGGGCAATAAATTCACCAAAAATCTTTTGACTGTAACATGACGACGATATGCACAACTAGGCTTGGTACAGATCATACCTACTAAGTTTCGTTAAAATCCGGCCATGAGTTCAGGAGAACTACTCCAGACAAAGTTTTTGTATTAAAGCATTTGAAAGGTCATAACTCCGCCAAATATCATTCGTACGGAACACGGCACCAGTATGTGCAACAAGGCTTGGTACTGATCATCCTTGCCAAGTTTCCCTGAAATCCCGACAGGGGTTCAGATGAACTTGTCTACAAAATGTTTGTGTATTATGTTTGGCCATAACTCTGCCAAAAATCATTCAGGCGGAAAATGACCACGACTAAAATATCTGTATAAGGGTACATAACTCCGCCAAAAATCAGTTGACCGGAGCACGGCAACTATATGCTCAACAAGGCTTGATACTGAGCATCCCCGCTAAGTTCCACTGAAATCCGGCCAAGGGCTGTGTATTAAAAATTTTAAAGGGCCATAACTCTGCCAAAAATCATTCAACCGAAACACCACAACGATATTCGCAACTAGGCTTGGTACTGACCACCCTTGCGAAGTTACGTTGAAATCTGGCCAGGGATTCAGGAGAACTAGTCCGGACAAAGTTATGGCAGACAGGTAGCGTACAGTCACCTCGTGGTGGTAGGTGGGTGTGGGTGGGTAGGGGGCATACATACTACGACACACGTTCATTTTTATAGTATACTATATATATTATAAGTAGTGACCCTCATCACTATAGGGAATGTGATATCACCGTTTTCCCTATATGTTCTATACAAAACCGCCATTTTGGTTCTTAGGAGTTTTTTTAATAGTATACAGGTAAACAAACAATCGATAATCCATTAACGTATAGGTAAGGTAAAATCAATATCACAGAGAATATCGGAAAACTTGACGACGACTCATTGCTACTAGTTTTTGACTTGTTAAAATCAAGTACAGATGGAAATATCTTCGCAGTGGTATTACTTATATTGTTTAACGCTGACGATAAACAATCTTTTTAAGTCAGTCTTAAACTGACAGTAAAGAAGAGACCCATCGTAAATAGTTTCGCTTTCAAGATGGGAAACCACATTTGGATGTTGTTGTTTTTTAATCTTTTGTACCGATGTGTATTTTAGAGACCCTTACAAACATGAACACATGATAACATGTTTTTTTCTTCAGATTTTCTTTCCTCTATACACAACGTTTCATTATTTACACATTGCAAGGAATCATCATTTTTATATTTAAATGATAAGGGCATGCAAATAAAAACTATAACAATAGGATTTTACAGATATATATTACATATACTGAACATATTTATGACCACATACATCAATACTCTACAACAGCTTTATGATACTATAACTCGTAGGGATAGGAGATGAAATTTTCACCAATAACTCTCTTGTCAAACACAAGCTGATAGTTTTGTTTTATGTTACAGTCATTAATCTGGAATTGTCACTGTCTCTCGTGATTTTGTTTAAATCCACTACAGTCACTTTCCCTTTTGGTTCAATTTTCACAAAACGTTTCATAACCTCAAAATTAATATGTAATAGTTTTTTATGGTTCAATGTTATACTTTACAGTGTGTTAATGTGCCATTTTCATCAGGGTGTCGCAATTTGTAGGCATAGTTTTTTGGTACACCAGTCACAAATGTTTCTATGCGGTTATCGGGCACCTCATCCGTAAGATTACCTAACTTAAAATGAGCATGTCTGGTCGTGTATGCGGCAATAATCACGTTGGGTTTTGCGTTAATTTCTTTCGTGTATCGTAGCTTCTTTATACATGATGTACTCTTCTGTATGGCCTCCATAAAACGCATCACGGGGTTCAATTGGAGTTACTATGTCCAGTTGTTCGATGAAAGACCTCATTTTCGAAACTTCTTTTACTTGTTTATCGAAATCTGACTCCCAAATATACTCATATGTGTACCCATGGTCTTCCATGTACTTTGTCTTTCCTAACATCATGTCGTACATATCCCCCATGGTCATTTGATTCACTGGATTGGTAGTAGAACGGGAGTACTTTGATGGGTTGCCTTGCCAAAAATCACCATGAAATGCCAGCACCACTTTATTGCTTTTTTCTTTTTCGTAATATCCATCCACTAGGTATGGTCCCATAGTTTTTTCGCCGCCATTTCTAGCATGTTGGATTCTATGTCCATTACTGTTAGAAATGTATTTTATCCACTGGATGGCTTTAACTAATTGTCTCGGTTCCGGGTTATAGCCACGATGGGGTATAAGCGCTATTGTTCCCTGTTTCAGAAAGTTGGTCCTGAACACCAAATTACAAGCGGAGGCTATAGTAATACAGCACTCAAAGGGATCGATGTTGGATATATTCATGAATTCCTCTCGGAATTGTAGACTTCAACATCTCAAAATGTCTACATCGGTAATCCAATAGTTCTTTTTGGAAACAAAAGAGCTTGTTTGTTTTTCCTCGTACCATTTACAAAATATTGTCTATCCGGTTTCATTGCGTCGGCGGGATTGTATTACTTGATATCTGATAAACAGCCCAATACCGCAGTTTGGTTTTCTTTCCTGTTGAATAAATGCGGGTAATAACCTTTCTTTAATTCATCTAAGCCAAACACGGTTGGTTTAGCGAGCGCAATAGGTAGGAAATTGATGGAATCTATCATCATGATCTTATACGATGGAACTGCCAGACTCATGATTTTCGCCCCATAAGGTACAATAGTTGGCAATACGGTATTACTGTACGGGTAATGTAGGATTTGATAGGAATCGTACCATTGGAAATAGTGACACAATACAGTAGCCTCGAAACCTTCTTGTGAGAACAATAATTCACAGAAATCTTCTAAAGTAGAGTCGCCACGGAATACCCGTTCTCGCTGCCCGCAATTTTAGCACTGTGCTTTATCTTCTTTACATACGGTACACACTTTCTGGACAACGCACACATTGGGTTTGTGTTCATAAGCACCGCAACGTGACTTATGACAATTTTGGCACTTCAAGTTTTTAACGGGGATGTAACCGCCCTCACACTCCAACAGGTCGTCCTGAGTACATTCAAACTCGAATAAAATATACGTTTTGGCATTCTCAATCTCATCCACCAACACCTCTTCGATTGTATTGTCAGTCTCTTCCGGTAACATGTAACATAAATGATTATCATCAAAGAAATCTTTACAGACGTTACAATATCTATCCCCGCACGTATGTATTTTCTTGTTCATTTTCTTGCTCACAGTTTTACTACAGTCTTGACACCGATAAATGTTACGACAAGTAGAGTTTCCCTTGAGGGTGGTGCGTTGATGAAGATTAAAGCATTATTGGCCTTTGAAAAATCTATTACAGTCTTCACAGTGCATCCATTCATTTTCGCTCGGCGTGTGTACTTGAAACATTGTTGCATCTGCGTTCTTCTTTATGGTCATATCCTTAATTGCATTGTGTACAGAAGTAGTTACTTGAAAATACATGCTAGTGATGACGTCATAATGTTGGTCGTGATAGGAGAGTCATATTATTCTGACAGACTCTGGTTCACTGTTGATGATAGCGTTGAACTGTTCCTTGGACACTACGAGTATTTGGTAATCCATTAGCACTTCTTGGCACTTTTTAATTTCTTCGATATCGCATTTTCCCGGAGAAACATTAGCCTGCTGGTGTAGTTCTCTGGCTCAGGTTCTTTGGGGTTCATATCCTTTCCTAATATTTTCCCACTTCTCATGTTGATCAAATTTAGCCTTTGCCGTAATAATGGCTCCAGCGCAACAAAGGTCGTCTCATTTTGAATTCGGACTATAAATATTTTATCTTTCAGGAAATTTTCAAAGTTTACATATTTACATCTTTTACGGCTCCCACCATTCAGCATATCCACGTGAGTGACTTCAAAAAGGAGGGATTCATCAATCACGAAATCCTCATTGGACTGGAAGACGTGATCGATTTCTGACATACAGCGCTCATGTGTCAACGTAGGTAACCGATCAAATGCTATCACAATAGGATAATCCAAGGAAGGGCTTTGTACCACCAATCTGATAAAACCCTCCAGTTTAGTTCCTTTGGGCAAGTCCTCGAAAATGGTAGAGAACATTCTCTTCAGTGTCAAAAGCACATCTTTAATCTCAGTCACCTCTATGTCCTTAAAGTTTACTTTGTAGCTAGTGTTTTTAGTCTTAAAATATTCCATTCTTTGTTCTTGACTTTTGTAATAGAATAATATTGTCGTAGATTATCATCCTTTCGTACTCTTTTAGAGAAAACAAACTCTTCGTGGTTCTCTGTGGGTCCTTGGTTGCCACCACCTGTCTGGTGAGCACGTTCTTTGTGTGTGTTAAGATTGTCAAGACGACAAAACTGTTCCACACTGCTCACAGTGATGGTTGTTTTCAGTGTTATGTCTAGACACATGATGTTGTAGCTGCTGACTTAGCTTGGCACTTGTTGTTTCACCACATTCTTCGCACGAAAAAAACATGTCTACCTTCTTCAACAGTTTGAACTGAAATGACAAATACTAGTTGTGAATTTATTCTTGTCTTACAGACGTTAGTTATTTTACTTTTTGGTTAAACAAATGAGACTTACTAATTGGTAAGAAATAGCGCATTTTGATTGGTCAACGGTGTTCAAAAAGTTTATAAGGGGGTCTGTAAATATCGTAGGGCATGCCCCATATAATGGATAAGATTGCTTGTAACGAAAACATTCAGCAGTAGATACATATCAAAAACAAACACTTAATAGAATCTATGCAAGGAGAGAAAGCAATTCCTTTCGGACCACCGGGAGCGAATTTGAGAGCGTCGGGAGCGCATTTGGGAGCGCCGGGAACACATTTGAGAAAGCCGGGAGCACCGGAGCACACATCGACCCGAGCACCGAACTTATTCAACTAACACAGAGAATACTCACGACGCATCCGTTTTCCAATTCAAACACCCTTTCACGGGAATTGTGATCGGGCCGACCTCTTGTGGTTTGTTTTTCCCTAAACAATATTGTATGCATATACTGTCATAATGTAATTTGTATTTTGTTTTTTATCCTAATTTTTATTTTCCACAATCTTATCATATCTCGATGTAATTATCTCTTGCATGGAATACCTATTTTGTAAGGAAGTTATTGGAAAGAGCACATCGTATGAAAACACATGCTCCCCAACGTATCAAATGACTTTACAAACGATGGCAACCGCTTTATGATATCATCAAACCAACAGTGGTTCCAAGAGTATAATTCTGAGAGGTGTCTCTATTAACATGGAAAGCGACGAATTCCTGGATCCAAGGTTAAGTAATATGACCATTCTTGATGACATGGCAAATGAAGCTGCTAAGGACAGTAGAGGAACTGACCTTTTCACAGAAGGTAGTCACCACAGGAATGTATCTGTGTTGGCTCTCAATCAAAACTTGTACTTCAGCAAAGATCCAACCCAGAGACGTAACAGTCACTATCTCGTTTTATTCAACAATTCTGTCGATCAACAACAGGTCGTGACCTTGACGAGACAGATGTACCCGGGACATTCTAACTATTGTATGGAAAGGTTTCAAAGAATCCACACAGAAACCTTACGGCTATCTGCTTGTGGACTTAAAACCAACAAGTCCTAGTGATTTGCGCATGCGCAATAATGTGTTGGATCAAACGTTTATAAGGGGCAATGAGATACCGGGTAGGACAGTTACTGAAGTGTCAGAAGAAAACGAGAAATCTAACGAACTTAGCTGTGCTAAATATTTTTATGAGAAAGAAATATATCTTAGTGATTCAGAGGACGACAACTTCTCAGAAAACGACGACATGCCTTCCTGCAATTACTGCGGTTTGATTTTCATGAACATTCAAGATTTACAAAGACACGTCGTAAAATGGTATCCAGAAAGAGGGGTAAATAGTTTGAAACGAAAACACGAAGATATTGAAGAAAAGGAGGAGACTAAGAAGTGGATATCGAATGACGAAGGCTCATCACATGAAACAGACTACGAAGAAAATATTGAAGAGCATTTTCAGGAGACGGCGAATGTGGCTGGAGACAAAAGTGAAGATATTTGGAAGGAGAAAATAGAAGAATACGAGTCCCAATGACTTTCTAATGAGAAGGCTATATGATCAGCTTAGGGATATGGATAAAGACGATTTCCTGAAAATGTACCCGGCTTTCCTACATAAAAAAACAAAACCGGGGGAATTTTGTTGGGTATGCATTTCATAAAGTTAAAAAAAATAGCTTCAAAATGAGACTTGTCTGCCATCTGAGCGTAAGGGGCGTTTGCATGTAACGCACGTGACAGTTACGTTACCATAACAATTCCAATGCACGTTCAATAAAACAAGTCGTCGGTATTTAGGGCTAAGTGTCTTAAAGTATCATAATCGCCTTAGCAAATAAGCCAAGTGAAAGATTAATTATTTTCTTTTTAAAGTTAAGAATACCAACTATTGGACAGTGAAAACGAACATCTTGTTGTAAAAAGGGCTCCTCTATACCGTTTATCAATACATTGTCTTTGTTATTAACCAAAATAATTTTGATTGTTGAAGATGAATTTTCTGTGAAATGAGCTTGTTCATGTATGCATGTTTTTTTTCTCCACAAACTGACGTTATTTGCCGACAGTAATTAGAATTATTAGGATTAAATTAAAATCACCAGTAATAATTAATGGTAGTATTCACTTCAAGGTGGATTGATTTTCAATAGTGGACAGATGATGCGCGTTGTCTGCATTTGGTGGTCTGTAAAATAATCCGAAGAGAATGTATTTATGTTTCATAAAGAGTTTACACCACACACATTCAATACCTAGTTGTTCTTGTCCATGCCTACGGTTGTAAGGTATATAACTTTTTTATATAGAGCATAACGCCACCATGACTTTCCTCTCAGGAGCTGGTAGGAATCAAACGTAAGGTCATTATCTAGTGTAGATTGATTGAGCAAAGTACAGAAAATAACAATAGGTCAAATTCACTTAGCTATGTCCGTAAAATATCGAGTTTACGAAACCTTCTTTAAACATAATAGAGGACGAAATACATAGGTCTTGTAAGGCCCAGTGCATCGATTGATAAGGAAGACTGTGACGTCAAACTAGAAGTTGATGATGTAGATGGACCAGGGTTTGGATGTACGTCTCAAACAAATTATCAGTAGTATCGTCATTCAAGTTGCACTGACTGTTCACTATAAATTAAGAACCAAGCGAATTGAAAATTCAATATTATCCACTTGCTTCTTGCTTAACGGATAGCTACTTTCATTAGGGGATAATGTGTGATTTCGTGTGATATCCCGATCAACGAGTCCAATATTAGTGGCTTTGAATACCGCTTAAAACCGAGTCTGCTACTTTATTATTTTGGTGCTTGCTTCTTCCAAAGGATCTCCCTTATCAGTATTTATCGTCTATCCAGATTAAATCTTGTCAATTGAGCATTCTACCAATACATAGGGTTAATCTTATTACACCATTGACTAACTGTTTTCAGTAATATAAGGTCAGCCAAATTTCTTTTGTATCTAATGATTTCTAATAAAGTTTAAACATAAAGATAATAATATCGGACAGAAAGAAAGGTAAATAAACTTATTTTGGTCGCTTTTTCTTTAAAGATTGTTTTTTTTTGTTTCTAATACATTCTTTAAAAAACGCGTGTGATCATCAGGTGAAATAAGAGGAATTTGCGGGTTATATTATTCTCTTTTACGATCACGTGTTCGAGGCTGGCTGGGTTATTTCGGTGAGTTCTTAGATAAAACACTTCCCCTAGGCTCGTCCGTCAGGCGGGGATACAACCGGGAGGCCCGTGCATCAAAGTTTATCCTTCTCGCACTTATTCGACAGCAAGAGTAAGACACGGTTCCGAATTCCCATGTATCATTGCCCTCTTTCTGAAAAAACCTAAACAATGTGTTGATCAACCGTTAAACAACAATTAAATTACAACTTCATGGAGAAAAAGGGCGGAATAATACCAGCATGTACTACTGATCGATCTGCATGCAACAGAGCACAATGTTAGTCTTTCTTTCAAACGAATTTTGAATATGTTAGATATTTCCCAGTAAGGAAGAAATGCGCAAACTGTTACTTGCATATATAATGCTGCATTATGCATTCTATGTTTTCCTTTTAATTGCTCATCGAGCGTTTATTTTCTAAACAAATAATACCTGGACAGTCGCTATTTCCACATACACTAACAACTTTATCGCTGCCTACACAAACCGTGTCTTGGCACTTGACATCATATCACTGCCGCAACTAGCTGTACATGATTCCCAGCTAGACCAGATTGACCAGGTACCTTTGTAAAATCAAAGCACTGAAAGTGCTGAAGGACGGTGCCACTCAGAAAGTATTGATCAAAATCAAATTCCGAAAAGAAAGGGGTTTGCGTACTAAGGTTGTGAACATTTGTGCAAAATATTATTGAAATCGGATTAAGCATTACCAAAGTTATGGGACCGGATGGACGGACGGAAGGACAGACGGACAACGGCAATTCTATATCCCTCCGCCTAATCGGTGGGGGATAAAAAGTGAAGTTATGTAGAAATGTTTAAATTTTATAAGCGTCAAAGGGGGAATAACTGTAAAAAGAATATGTCAGAAAAGTTGGTCGCAACATACGTATACATGAGCGCTCGGTTCCTTCGAAAACCAATCAGATTCAATAATGCATGACATAGTTATCGCCCCTTGTATGTCTGAAAAATAAGATTTCTGCAAAGACGTTTTCGGTGGCGATATGGTTAAAACAAAACAAATTCATTGAATTAGGATAAGTATCAAAACAAATATTAAAGAAATAAATAGCGATATATGTAGCTACATATAGTCTTTAAGGAAAACAATTGTATGGTTTGATAACGAGATGTCTGTGGTACATAGTTATATAATCTCTTCTATTCGCGAATTATGAACGGCCTTTGATAGTAACCATGATGTAATGTGATAAAATGTTTCAATTAAATATCATGGTAATCATGGTAATCGAGTTATTTACTCTTCAAATGTGCATATAATGAATGTAATTTTCTTTTTTAATTATATCAAAAACACTATTTTGCAGAACAGAACAGAACAGAACAATCTTTTATTATGTACAATGTATGCAGACAATGTGTCCATTGATTAACAAGTGTTTGCCAAGGATAATTTATTATTGGTATACATATTGCTGATTAGTCAAGATTTGTGCATGCCACTTGAAATCTGCCTAAGTGTTTGTCACACCTTTAAATTACCAATTTGAATTGTTACGTTATTTAATGTCATTAATTTCTTGGTCATGTTATTGACTCCATGTCGGATATTTATCTAATCATGTTGATAACATTACATCTGTTGATGTGTGATAACTATTACACACATGATGTACGGTACGGCACGGATTCTATTTATTATCCGTGTGTGTGTAGTTCTGAGGTTTATAGTCCCTCCGCCAACTAACACGTCGAGGCAACCCTGACGCGATGGGCACAATAGAGTCTGGACTGAGTATTTATTATCCAATTACATCTGACATATATCTATTTCATATATGCATGCTATTTGTTTTAATATATGATATAACTATTGAGAAGGTAAAGTTGCGTTTCTCGCTTATGAATATTCAAGGACTAGTTACAAAGAGAATTAATAAACTGAAGAGTGTTGAGCTAAATGATATTTTTAAATCAAGTGATATTGTGTTGCTTACAGAAACAGGGACGGACGAATATTCGGATATTAATGTTAATGTACATAGGACTGAATAAGAAATCGTGCAAACGTAACTCAGGCGGTATAGCGGTATATATTATACATGAATATGTCTCGAAGGACACATTGGGTCACCTTATTATGTGGGTAAAAATTCAGGGTCAGATATTATCATTTAGTAGTGATTTATATGTTTGTTTAACTTATGTATTACCCGATGACAATAGCCGCCAGGCAATGGTTGAAACCAATAGTTTTGATCGTTTATTAGAATCTATTGCATGTATTGAAAATAAAGAATAAATGAGTGCAGAATGTTAATTCTGGGGGATCTTAAGAGTCGTACATCCACTAAATGTGATTATGTCATAAACGATAACACTGTTCACATACATATGTTACCCGATGATTATATTTCTGAGGATAAAGGTCATGCCAATAACAATGGGTAACTTCTATAAGACTTATGCAAACAGAGTTCATTGCTTATGTTAAAACGGTAGATTTGGTAATGACAAGGGTGTCCGCCTTACTTTTGTTGGCTGTAGGGGTTGTTCAGAAGTGGATTATGTTTTGTCGTCACAGAATCTATTAACACATTTAGTCAGTTTGAAGTTGGCGAGCCAACAATTTTGTCGGATCATTGTTTAGTCTTTAGTTATTTTGATTTTTGTAAACCAATCAATGGGTCGTCGATCATAAAGAACAATTATGAGCGATTAAGCTATTAATATGTATGGAACAATGATATGAAAGGAGATTTTATTGAGAGTTTAATACAGCAGAAATAAGTTGTAACTTGAATGCGTTAAATGAAAAAATAGAACAGTGTGCTATAGTGGTGATATAAACTCATGTATACATGATTTTAATGCTATTATTGAAGATGTGTCTTCATTATACAAAAGAAAATTCATGGCATAATGATTAATGTTATGAAAGTAAGTTGTTTTTTTCACAAAAGTTAAACAAATATAGAGAAAGTAAAAGTGACACAAACATAAATGATATGGTTAAAGCTCGGTCACATTATAAATCTATTGTTAGAAATTTGGACGAATTATGTTCGAGTGAAAACAGATGCATTTGTAAACGCAAGGTATGAAAACGATTTTGTATATTTTAATGAACGTTACGAAAATAATGAATTTAACTGAAAGTTTGAAGAGTTGAATGTATATTTTACTGAGGATGAGATTATAAAATCAATTAAGCAACTGAATTCAAATCGATCGTCTGGACCTGATATGCTATTAAATGAAATATTAATTCATGGTAAAACTATTTTATCACCAGTTAACTGTAACATGTTTAATAATGTGTTTGAGGTTAGGTATTTCCCAGATGTCAGTCTGGTCAGAAGGGTATTTATTCCTCTTCACAAAAAGGGCAATATTAATCAGGTAGGAAAT